>BDMV01000003.1:11396130-11615026 GCA_008326285.1 Oryza officinalis | reverse complement strand
CGCCGGTGGGCGGAGGCGGAGCGCGAGCCAGCGAGATATGGGCCGGGCCGCTTTATCATCGTTCGGCGTTCGCCTGATGGAATAAATTCATTTGAAGTCCCTTAACTTGACAACGAATCCGATTTTCGTTCTTGAACGAAAAAATCAGATATAACGGGTCCTGAACTGTCAAAACCGGTGCAATATTAGTCCCAAGTCAGTATAGCGAGTGATTTTGTCCCACATGGCAGTTTTGACCTAGGTTAACAGTGCTGAGTCAGCATGGGCCCCACATGTCAGCATCTCTTCACCTCTCTCTTCACCTATCTCTCTTCCCCCTATTCCCATCTCACCAGCCACCACGGTCGAGGAGCCGAAGGAGGCCAATTGCGGCGTCAAAGGCAGTGGTGATGGAGAAAGAAATTTGTGAGGGTGGCGATAGCATCGCTGGTGAGGTTGGGACATTGCTGGGGGGTGGTGGCGGAGACGAGGCACTATAACTCCATATGAGAATGCTTCTCTGGCATGGGAGCTCGACGAGGCTAGCTAGAGCGGAGCTCAAGGAGATGCTCACCACGCCGTTGCCGTTACTTCACTTGAGGGAGATGCAAAAAAGGAGAGTGACGAGGAGAAGGTCGGCGGGGGGTGGTGAGGATGACGAGCGGTCGGTGGGCTCTACCACTAGGAATCCAGCGGGACGCCGCCTTTATAAGTGGGCGGCGACGACACCTTACCCACGCGCTGCAACTCCCATTCCGAGTGTCGTTGTTGCCCAAGGTCGGAACATGATGATAGGAGCAAGGAGAAGGGGCAGCGGTGACGGGGGCCAAGATATGCGCGAAATCAGGCTGGGACGTTGCATCGTCATTGTCGTCGTCGTTCTCACCTCCGGATCTACATGCAGACCGAGACGGCTTGACGATGGTGCATGGCTGCAGCGGCAAGGGAAAGATGAAGGGGTCGCCCCAAATCTTTACCTGCCAACTGCCACGAGCCTCTTTCGCTGGCCGCCACCCTTCTCCCTTCTCCCCGCTGGCCACGTACCTCTCTCTCTACTTGTCGTCGTCGAGCCCCCACCCGCCACGCGCCTCTGTCACCGGCCTCTCCCACTGATCGCTGCGAGCCTTTCTCGGTGAAACGCGTAGCTGTCGTCGACCGCCTCTCCCGACAGTGGCCAGCCCTGGAGGTGGAGGCTTGGAGAGAGATGGGAAGAGAGGGGAAAGAGTGAACTTAATTGACATGTGGGGCCCATGCTAACTCAGCACTATTGACTCGGGTGAAACTATCACATCAGACAAAATCACCCACTATACTGTCTTGGGACCAATATTGCAACGGTTTTGACAATTCAAGGACCCGTTGTATCTGGTTTTTCGGTTAAAGGATGAAAATCGGATTCGTTGTCAAGTTAAGAGACCTAGAATGAATTTATTCCTTTGCCTAAATGAAACTAGTGGGCCAAGACTTGATACGACCCAATTAGGGAGATGGGGAGCTGCCTCCTCCACCAGGTCGAGAGTGTGCTTTCCATTGGGCCCACTCGTCAGCGTGAAAGGAACGACAATACGACTCCCCTACTGCCGTTCTGTCGCCGCTCGCCATAGCCTATGCCTTCGACCGCTGTCGTCAACAGACATACTCCCTTCATTTCAATATAAATGCACCTAGAACTGAATGTCACATTATATAGTACAACGAAAGAATCTGAACAGACAACTCGCCTCAATTGAGCTCGTTATTTTAACGAGCTAGCTTGGCTAGAGTTGTTAAGGTTAACGAGCTAAAAATCTAGCTCGGCTCAATCGTGAGCTGGCTCGTTAGGCTCATTAATGCATTTATATCACCTCTATAATTTTCAATTTACTATTTTATCGTATATAAAGTTTCTAATAAACACTAACTAATGGTGAATTCACTAAATACAAATACAAATAGTTTATATGCAATTGAAGGACTAACCAATAGTTAAAAAACGCCAAGTAGATGAAGATATGGTGATCTGTTGTACTAACGAGATGTACTAACGAGATAAACGACTAGCTCACGAGCTAAACATCTAGCTTGGCTCAACTCATTAATACCATAAGTTCGAGTCGATCCGAACCGAGCTTGCTACGAGCCGATCGAGTCACGAGTCACGAGTTTGGAGCCTTTTGTCCCCCCCAATCGTCGATGCGTTTCGTGGTCATTCTTTCAGTCTACGATCAAATATCCCAATGGACAATGTACAGATTGTACAGTACAGTCGCACTCGCAGAATCAAACAGTGGCTGCCTGCCTGCCTGCAGGCTTACGGCGGCAGCGGCAAGCAACCTGAGCTCCGGCGAGGCCGGCGTTAGCTCCTTAGGACGCCATGGTGGTGCTGGGGCAGTTGTCGACGCTGCAGGCGAGGATGTCGCGGTAGTCGCGGGAGACGGTGAAGCTGTCGTGCACGCTGCCGTCGCGGCTCCGCACGTACTCGAACAGCAGCGCCGTGTGGTTGAAGGCCGTCAGCTTGGCGAACCCGTAGTCCCTGTCCTGGACGTGGCTCCACCGCGCCCGTATGCCGGCGTAGTCCGCGAGGCTCGCGCCGCCGCCGCCCACCACCACGTGCGTCGTCGCCGTGAACGCGCCGCTGTAGTGGCTCGCCGCCTTCGCCACGCACACATTCTGCACGCAGCAGCAAACAAACACCAAAAAACCCGACCGCTATAAGTCCACAAGAAAATACAGTTTAGCTGCAAACTGAAGGCCAAGTATTTCCAATGTCACAACAAAAAAACCCAATTCTAGATATGAATCTGAATATGTATTTGTTCAGATATATAGTTAAGATTGGATTTTTTTTAAGGGACTGAGGGTATATAACACTATAACAGTGCTGATACCTCGTAGACTGGGCAGGTTCGCTCGTAGCCATGGACGTGGCCGTACATGGCGATGTCGACCCTGTACTTCTGCCAGAGAGGCTGGAGGCTCTCCCTGCCCATGGGCTCCTCGGTTGTGCCCTCCTCGGCGTAGAAGCTGGCCGATGAGTAGCCGAGAACGCGGTGGGCGAGGAAGATGAGCCACGGCTGTTTCTGCCGGTCGACGGAGGAGAAGCAGTGCTCGATGAACTTGTACTGCTCGGTTCCTGGCCTCCAGTCGAGCTCGGTGTTGGCTATGCAGAAACGGAACATGCCGTAGTCCATCGAGTACCTGCAAGGATGATCTCAGGGTTTTAACAAGTGCAGGTTATTGGGGCCATAATTTATTGTAGTAGCTTTTTGTTCAGAATTTTGATGGACAGTACTAAGAAAGATGAGATTATGCAGAGTTGGTTGTGTTCAGTAAGAGAGAGCAATGCTATTAGCACAGCCTGAAAAAACATGATAGCTTGTTAATGTTGATTTGTGTTACCTTAGTTGCATATAAGAAAGCATGTTTTATGTATGATCGTCTAGTGAACCAGAATGTCTTGATAAGTGGTCACATGTATGAGTGGTACGCCTTAAAATATCCAGGTCTCGTATAGTGTTTCACAAAATTCAGGGGAAAAGTTGTCCTACCAGAATTGCTCACGGTTCTCTGCTGGCACATAGAACATATTCTGAGCTGGTACACCGCATTCACCACCTGAATCCAAATTCCCATAGAAGGAACCTGATCCGGGCCAATCTCTTTCATGGTTACCGCTGCAAGCACAAATCAATATCATCAGAAACATTGTTCGAAATTTCCACCTTGTCTTTGGTTTGTTTCTGTTGTCAAGTCGGAGTACCTTCCAACCATGTAAGGCACACTGGATGCAATGGGTTCAACCTGTGCGGTAAATTGATCCCACTGTGACAGATAGCCATTGGCATAGCAGATGTCCCCAATATGGATTACCATATCAATATTCTTCAAATCTTTAATTAGCTGGTAGGTCGTGTTAAGTGAACCAGGCTCGAAGTCATTGAACTCATTTGAACCATCAGCCTCAGCCTGTGCAAGGAGTTCAAATGCCAATTAAGGCCAGAGGAAAAAAAACAAGTTTCTACCAAATAATCTCTCTTGTTTTAGCATGAGTAGCAGGTACTTAAGTATCTTAGTCTTTGTTACTTTGACTCGAGATGATAAAACTCATAAAGAGTACAACCTTTTCTAACTTGCATAACTGTAATTACCAACTTAGCACTACTGAGTACTAACTAAAGATTAAGACACACTTTAGTGGCCTTCTGCTAATTGTTCCCTATCTAATATTTTTTATATAACAGAGAGATTTTACTTAAAGCACGACTTGTACTACATCTCTCATATTAACTTTGAATAGCTATGGAGTTCCATATCTATTCATGATCAGTTACCTAAGAGTTTATTGCACTTTTGGTAGATAAAAGTGGAAAAACAGGCACATTGTAAGTGGTATCATATTCACACCTTTCCCATATCTCCGAAAATGACTACACGCTGCAAAGAGTCTTCCCCAGGATAAGGAGGTGCTTGGAAGCTATACTCATGTCCCCAAATAATAGAGCCATCTAATAGCCGATGCCCAATTCTGTATGTATACCTGAAATATAAACTCACTTTTAAGACTTGTTGGCACTTACATTTGTACAAATGAATAGTTACAGGACCACAGAGGGCACAGATGAAGACAAAGCAAGGTTGTGTAACACTCATTTACTTGAAATTAGGCCACAGATCCTTGAGGAAACTTGTATGTATGAAACCAGGATCACGCCATCCAACTGTCCTAGCAGGAGGACCTGTGATAAAATCATCATAAAGCATGACAATGTTATCGTCTTATTAGGCTCGTCAAAAGTTACATGTCAGTGGTCATTTCATTTACAACTGCTCTGCCATTATACCATTATCCTAAGATGTGTTTCTTTTTTGTTGTCACTTGTCAGCACTAATGGGAGATTATTACTCTGTGCAAGTAAAATCATCATAAAGCATGACAATGAAAATTTACTCACCGCACATAATACTGCGGCTGAACGTAAGGGTGCCTGCAGGAGAAAGGCTTTGGATTTGGCCTTGTAGGCCCCATTTGACAAATGGTGTAGCCTCATTGGTACCATATCCACTTGTCCAAGTCACTGTCATCTAGAATCACTTAACATCAGCCATTATTCTGAAAACATGGTATGATCTGATTTGCAGAAGAACTTTGGTGCCCCATTTGTTTCATAAGCAACTCAGACGAGCAAACACAATTTCTGAAGAAAAAAACATCACCTAAATGGAACAATCTAAGAGGTCATACATTCCAGTTCTTGTTGCTTTGACATTCGAGCTCATAAACATATTATATTCCATTAAAAAAATAGGTTACTTGCATTGAAAAGTGCTAAAGGAACATAAACGAAATTTTCTTTCTGTCCGCAATGATATTTTCCTTTGCAGATCACAAGCTAGAATGTTCAATTGATACTCACTTCATTAGTTATGGAATACTTAACAAGATGATACTTACTTCATTCCAGGATTTTCCTTGCGCTAGGCGTGGGTACACAGGGGCCTTTGGGTTCATGAAGGTTACTCTCTTTGAGTGTGCAATGAGTTTTGGCTGTTAGATTATACAAGACATGATATAGGCAAGTTAGACCACATAATAGTTCAGATACATTGTATTTTAACTAGAAAAGAGAAAATTTGCAACGGTTTTGTTTTTGGAAAGAGCTCGAAGCACAATCCTGTGGTGAAAGCCGCCATCAACATTAAATACTGCCAGAGTAACTGAATCGTTCAACAATAAGGTTGCACAATACAGAAAAGAGGATAATTTAGTACATACATTTGAGAGGCCTCCAGAAAATAACGCAAACGAAAAATCCTCCCTCTGATTAATTAGTTGAAGCCTCATGGACCCCTTTCCTGTCTTCTCATAGTCAAGATTCTTGTAGTTTGCAAATATAAACTGCCAAAAAAGTGTGCCTCCTTCAGCATATGTTATTGGGCAAGTTTTCTGAAGACTCATCTAAAGTTCACATGGAGACTAATTAGATGTAACACTAACCTTTATGGGAGCTGTACATAAAAGTGGTGGTTCAACCCATTGGCTCTCTGATGGACAAGAAGAATCACTGGTAAATTACAAAAGAAAAGGTGAATTTGATCTGAATTCCTTTCTTATTCTCTTAATTGAGCACTCAAATCAGCCATTCAGCAAGAGAGGCATGCGCTATATGAAGGAGGTGTGTGTATTGCACCTGAAATTAGCAGGAGAGAAGACTCCAATCCAATCATCCTTCGATGGTCTAGGGTTGTTATAGGTGAGAGTCACCCATTCTCTGTCCTGTCCCTGCAACAGATAAGGTAGCCAATATTTTGAGTACAGTGAGTCTATGCAAGTTCAAAAAAAATCTCATGATTGATTCTCCTAATGCCGCAAATATATGCCTCGACCGACTAAATTAAGCCATTATAAATTGGGATCAAAACTCTCGAGCTCTGGTAAGTGGTAATGGCTGATCTAGGTCCGTACAAGAGTAAAAAGCAGCAGCGAGTGCTGAATTGACGAGCTACTCCAGTAGATACAGTAGGTTGCTGAGAAAGCTATAGTACCTCGAGGCCGAGGAGGAGCGGCGAGGCGTCGACGGAGGCGCCGGGCTGGATCGCGAAGGTGGTCCGGTGGATGCCGATCCTCGACAGCGGCTGCTCCCCGCCTCTTCCTGCCGCCACCGCCGCCGCCACCGCGCCGGCGACGCTGAGCGCCATCAGCGCGTGCAGCACCGCCGCCGCCATCGCCCGGCGCCGCGACTCCATCACGGCCGCTCGCTCGCTTTGCTCCGCCCAACGCAGCAGCAGCTCGCCTTCGCCGGTAAGAGATTGGTACAGCGAGGAGGAAGATGATTAACGCAGAGCTGGCACCGAGGAAAGAGTGGCGTCTAAGCCAAAACACAAGCTCACAAATTCACAAATCACAAGTGGCTCGCAGCGTCACAAATCAAAGAAGAGAAAACGCTGGAGAAAATGGCGAAATCTCTGCAAGATTATCAGATTGGTGAGGGGACGTGTGGCATGTGTATCTAATCGTTGTGTTCGGAGCTGGATCCACATATGCTTTGGTTTAACCGTGGAATATCCTTGTGGCAATTCTGGTGGTTGTGACTTGTGACTTCAGATGCAGCACTTGCAGGTCGCAAGAGATTTATTAATAATGCATATAATTGCAAAGTCAAATGGGATCTTATTTATGTATAAGCACATCGTTGGGTTACATTGATCTTACAAGTCAAGGTCACCAAACTAACAAAACCAGCAACATACAACATCTAAGAGAAGCTAGCAAAATGCCGTCATGGCACGAACATCATCAGCACACTGAATGAATGGCACGAACGTCGACATTTGAACCACCCCAAAAGAAAATGAATAGGCTGGCGGGATATTGTACACAGCTCACACTGAGAACATTGAGCTTGTGCAGAATTACAAACTCGATGAACTGTTAGCGAAATAATGGCATTGAGCTGATGCATCTGGTCAGGCAACATTCTCCACCTGCATTCCAACTTGCATTGGAGTACAGAACAAACTCATTTTTCACACAGCCCAAAACGGTTTCAGCCCAGAAATGGAAGTTGGGTTCCCTCCAAGCACGCTATCCGTCTCATCGATGTTGTCCTCTTCATCGTCATCTCCATAATCCATAAGCTTCAGCAGAGTATCTATAAATGAATACCAAAGAAGTTCAGTAAAGATGGATTGGTTCAGTCACTATGCAGAAAACAACGATATTATAGTGTTCCACCATTACCAGAAACAGATGCCCCACTAGGTTTTTTCACTCTAGGCTCCTTTGATGGTAATTGTGCTGAACACAAATTTGGTGGCAAGACTGAACTCACGTCCAAGGATCTCGGAGGTGCCATTGGCTTGTTTAAATCTGAATGCCTATCCTCATTTCTTGACATCTCATTTGAAGGGAACTTAGGTGGTGGCGGAGGCATGTTCTTGGGAGGTGGCGGTGGCATGTTCCTGGGTGGTGGTGGTGGCGGCGGCATGTTCTTGGATGCAGATGGCTGTGCTGGAATATGCTGTCGATCTTGAAGAAGCATCCCATTTGATCCAGGCTGAACTTTAATTGGAGGTTCAATCGATGAATTGGTCATGTTACCTAAATCGTCTAAACCTGTCTTAACAAATTTGGACCTCTGTTGTGAGTTCTGGAAAAATAAAACAAAAGGACTTCTCCATCAAATTCCTTTGCATTAGAGTATATGGTACACAATGAAATACAAATAAAGGATGAAATCAACAAACTTTGTGCATAAACAGTACAAATCTATAAATTTAAAGCATGGTGATTGGTAAGCATCATACATGGATTGTTAACCATGCAGAGGTATAGAGATTAACTTGCATCTTTCTAAAGTTCATATAACTAAAGAGCATAACGGAAACTTCTCCAAAAGTGTCTACAAAGAAAGAAAGCAAAAGGTATTGTTTCATTAGGCTAAGAAGTTTCTGCTTTTCTAGGACTACTTGTGAATGTCACTGAGTGAGAATTCTTAACGTGCAAAACTTTAATGGTTGAACCTATTTCTCCAACTGAAAGGAAAAAACTTAACCAAATTGTACCTAAACCTATTAAGAAACTGCCAATTTTCAAATTTAAGGAACGATAAAAATGTAGTCATTTATGAAGTCTGCTTGTGGGCATCAGCAGGTTGAATGCAAAGGGTTAGTAACAAGATAGTACAAGCAGTTATCCACTTTAGAAGCAGAAGACTGTCTTGCTAATTGAATTTACGGGTTGAAAAACTCATGTTAGTATCAAACAATACTAGCAATCATCCAATTCAGAAGCAGAAGAAGACTCTCGTCAGTTAAACTCCATTGGTGCAAACTCCAGCTTAACAAGCCCTGTGAAAATTCACATTCTATTACCACCCTGTGAGCTTCAGACAAGGTCAGAGAAAATACCTGGAATGAAATAAAACATCAGTAGCAGATAAATCAGTCCGCCAAAAAAGAATAAATGCGCCAATCTGGCAATCATCAAATATGATTTTTTTAGGAATTAAAAAAATATGGATTTCCCCACCATTGAAGGAACTGCAGCTACCACTATGAAAAGAAAATTTTCACATCACATTTTGAATCATAAATTTTCTAGTATAAATGAAGTTCTGATTTCTCAACAGTAGTAAATAATCAAACCATTCAATTCGTTCATGTGGTTGCAGATGCAATGTATAACCATGAACTAAAAAAACATTTGCTTATTCTGCAGCGGAAGTTCCTTCTTTGAAGACATTACACTATTAAAAGCACTATTACGACAATGACACAGAAATAACATCTTCAAATAGGATGATGCAAGGACTTACTAGAGATGCCATCAGAACATCAACTGTATATAGCAATTGACATCGATTTCACAGGGTTCTATGGTATCAATTTGCTTCGAAAACCATGTAGATATGATAACAGATCTACATGGTACGTGGATTAAAGATGGTATTTGGCAGTCTGTATGAGATGGAACACTAATAATGGTGTGGAGAGGAGGAGGAGGAGGGAGGGGGGGGGGGCGAGGATGCAGATCCGGCNACCAACATTGTAGAAGAGAGGGTTCGACATGAATCAGGGGAAATGTATTCATGGGTGGATGGTTTTTTTAGTGGAAACATAAAGATGTCCGAAATAGGCTTATGAATTGACACGCCTGCTCATTTCAATCGAATACTAATTTCGGGAAATAGCAATGGTGCTATTCAAGTAAGTGCTACCTGAACTTCTGGGGTTGCCCCCTTTGAAACTGGTAATTCCTGGAATTTCCTCCTTTGTGAACGTTTATCTGCCTCTGTGTGTGAACAATGGTTCACCATTGCCACAGTGCTTGTTGATGTAAATGTCGCTGAAACAACCTGGGTTGATGACGATGAAGAATGCTTGAGTGTTAATGCAACCTGCTGCAATGGAGTTGCCTGGGGATAAATGCCCCCATAGCCACCATAAAATGTCCCACCATTTGCTGGTTGACTAGGATATATCAGGTTACTAGGTGGTGGAACCACAGAATAAGATGGGGCCCCAGATTGAGGTGTCACTGAAGGAGCAACTAAGGAAGCATTAGCTCCAGTAGATGCAAAGGAATGTGATGCTCCAGTTAACACAGTAGGGTTATCTGGTATTGTTCCTGACGTTTGTACACCATCCAATAATTGCTGCGGAGGTGGAACAGCACCATATACTTTTGAAGAAGAAATTCTGCCATACAAAAAAAAATGAAAATATACTTAGAACTTTGTGGTAAGATACAATCTCTAAGAACAGAATGAATCCATGTTTTACTGATCAGGCAAGTACAAATGGGTTAGACATGTCTGGATATCAGACCCTGTCACCCTAATATTCAGCACGATAGATAATGCATTTACTAGTACTAACATTCAGCAAGATAGATAATGCATTTACTGGTAGATAGATAATGCATTTACTGGTACAACTATAATGATTCCAACAAAAAAGGAATAGTTTGAGGCAAATACGAAAAGAGAAGATGAATTAGTGATTAATCATAGCATAACTGAAACATGGTGTTTGTATAACTAAAATCCAACTGGTCGTGTAAAATTTTCAATTTATATTTTTTTATAAGGGCAGTTATAATGAAGGGTACTAAAGCAAAAGAATCCATAATTTCACAAAACAAAAATTCCAAACTTACAGACCTGGAAGCACCAAATTCAGCTGCTATAGTATCTAGAAGGTTTTCTGCTAAAACTTTTGCAGCTTCTAGGTTCTTCAAATGCATACTTGAGATGTAGAGGTGTAGAGGTTGTTGTGATGCTGTAGTATAGCAATAGACATTACACAAAGGAACAGAAGTAATATGCTTCCCAACTCATGAATTTCCAAAAGCTACCAAAATAAACTACCAACCTTCAGCATGACAATTGACCGGACTCCCTGAACCTTTTCCTCTGAGTACAACAGTGACCCCTGTTTCATTCATGATGTGATTTATGTACTGATCCTGCATAAATAAATCAGAAGCACCAGCAGCACAAAAACAGTTTCTCCCATCCCAATTGGGATGTCAGAGAAAGCTTCAAGATTAGTTTTCTTTTCTTTTCCATGGGTAAACAGAACTGGACTGAATTGATAAAACAATACTGACAGTAATAGCAACAATGATATGATTGAATTATCAAATAACACTTAATATTTTATAAAATGCAAGGACATACATTTGGACCACGGACCCGAGCTGCAACGTTAAGTGATGGATCTGCATCAAAACCCAAAAATATCGAGGCACTAAAAGGATGAACGGCCTGTAACATGGGAAGGAAGATGTTAGCCTTCTCAACAAGAATTATCATATGTACCCATCGGCTGCCCTAATAAGCCAAAGCCAAAGCCAAAATTTGAATTTTCAAACTTAATTTTGAAGTTGATTTTAAGATATTTTGAACATAGATTCTTTTTCAGCATGGGCTTTTAAGTCACTAAGAACACATATATAAAAGTTTTACCTATAAATTAATTTTTATTCCATAATAAGCTGTTTTGGCTTATTAGGGAATATGGGCAACCGATGAGGCCATAAGTAGTAGCTATTTATCTGGTCCCCTTGAAAAAAAAACTACACTGTAAATGGTTCCATGTTATTTTGACCAGAATAAATGGTTCCATATTAATCAAGAAACATTAATACAAGCACCAACCATATACGTGGATTATTATTTTCCTTCTTAAGATTGCATCAACATAATTATGAATGAAATAACCAGACCATGTATTAACACGTTTAGTGAATAACAGAGATGGGTTATAACATGTGTAAGAATATTTGGTTTGGTGCCTATTAATCCATTAGATATCATATTAAACAGACTGAGATATGAAGGGAAGACCTGTCCGTTGCTCTGGATAGTGCCTTCTGGGTTTGGGCCTTGTTTTAAAATTTCCTCTATCATTGAAGCCGCACGATCAACTGCTTTGATACGCTCAGCAGTATCTTTTAGCTAAAGTTGGGCGAAAAGATTAGCATATCATTATCTTGCTATAACAAGGATATTTTGTGCTACAGGTATTGTAGTATACTAAAAGCAATCGTTGAAATATGCTGCAACATAAATGGCATGGATCATGTAGTTTTTTGTTGTAATGAAAACAGCAAAAATAATGGATGAACTACCACTGTGAAAGAATAGCAGGACATCATTGCACAACTAGAGAGTGTTATGCCAAACAGACAGGCATACTGAGTTATTGTCTGTGTCAAACATCAACATAGGCCCCGTTCGGAAGTCCTGAAGTTTTAGGATAAAGATTTTCATTCACGTGGCACGCTTTTCAAACTGCTAAACGGTGTGTTTCGTGCAAAAATTTTCTATATGAAAGTTTTTCTAAAATATTACATAAATTCATTTTTCAAGTTTGTAATAATTAAAACTTAATTAATCACAAGTTAAGGTCACCTCGTTTTACGTGAAACACTTAATCTTCATCTTTATCTTTATCTTCAGAAGATTCAAGCACCACCATAGGTTCAGAAAACTAGCACCTGATTTTCTAAAAAAAAACGTTGCTGCAATCACTGTTCTATAACATTTAACATTAAAAGGTGCATACTCCATTACTATATATAAGCTTCCTAGTTAAACAGAAATCAGAAACCTAGGACCAATTGAGTCCTAACTCCCAACCCTTAATATTAGTTGGAGTGAAGCAGTAGCCAATCTGGTCATGACAGAAGCAAAATTTAGTGATCAAATCATGGTACTTGTCACTGTTACTTATAAAAAAACAAACAAGCAAGTTGACACCACCATCATAGAGAGAACAATTCAATGAAGACTTGCAGAGATAGTTAATGAATGTGGATAGCCCATCGAAACATCCATTTACATGACTTTATGTGATTATGTAATAGTTCCAATGCAAGAAATTCAGATAAAATTAGTAATTCATATTTCAAATAATTAGCAGCTCCCAGGTACGACAGGAAATAACATGGAGGCTCAATTTGATGATATGAACAAGATTTACCTGTGATCCAGCAGAGATATGTAAGTATAGTGGCTTCTCACCATCAGGTTGTCCATTTGGTGGATAGTATCTTCCCCTGGTTAGGTCAAAACAAGTAAATATCAAAAGGGACCATCACAGTCACAAGTCACATCTACGTTTTGTCTGGCTTACCTAGTAATGATGACAGTGCTTGTACATCTCTGAATCTGTTAAGTATCCAGCAAATCATTGTTACTGTTACCGCAAAGTGATCTATGGAAAAATGGTGTTTAACATTGTACAGGAAGTACACAACAATTGTCTGGTTAAGGATTTTACCTCCTCCTGCGTTTGCCGTTTCGTAAGCTTATATCGCACAGACGGATCGGCGTCATTTATAACAATTTCTCTTGCTATAAGCTCATCAGGCATCTTTGCCTGAAGAAAGATGTACACAGAACAAAGTTTTAGATACCGTGTTCTAAGATGCCTAATCAACACAGATTGATACTTACGAGAAATACATCATGTCAGAAGCTATATCATGAAACACACCACGCACCTGACTCAATTTCTGGACCGCCGCCGCAGCGGTCTGGAGCACCGAAGGTGCCAGATGTGGCGGCAAAGTATAGGGCACAGGGACTGCATTCGACAACGGAGCGGCGGCTCCCGGGATTGACACGCCGGAGAGGGCACCCATGTTCACCACGGGCAGTCCCGCCACAGCAGCAGCAACAGCCGCGGCGGCGACGAGGTCCTCCGCGGGCTGATCCCACTTCCTTTTCTTCCTACGAAACAAGCACACGCGGAATATCAGATGCGCCGGCACAGAGCAGGAATTTCCGCGGCCAAATCGCGGCCGAGGAAGGGATAGGGAGGGAGGTCGCACCTCTGCTTGGCCGCGGCGGCGGCGGGCTCGTCGGGGACCTTGGGGGCGCGGTCCTCCGTCATGGGCGCTCGCCGGCGGGAGGCTCAGGAATCGGGATGAACCGGAGGAGGAGACGGGCGCCGCGGCGGCGGCGACGGCGGCGGCGAGTACGGATGGGATGCGACCGGAGTCGGGTGGGTTGAAACGTGCGGTTGCTGAGAGGGTTTGGCACTTTGGCTGGAGCCGAGATCGTACGGTGCACGCAACGTTTCCCGGCTCGGAGTCGTGGCAGCTTTGGTCGGGACTCGGGAGTCGGCCACTCCACTCGGGAGATCTGAAATTTTAAATTTAGCTCTCATAAAGCAGTAATTTTAAGATCTATTAATTTATTAATTTAATAGAGCTTCAACTTTTAAATTTAGTTTCAAGAGTCGGGTCTGAAGTGGAGTTGTGAAACAGCCTAAACCCAGCTCTACATTTTCAGTTTATTTCGTGAGAGCGCTTCACCTAGCTCCGCTCCCAGTTTAGGTGAAGCTGAAACTGTTTGGCTGAACTTTAGCTTCAGGAGAGATGGAGCTGAAGCTGGAGCTGTGTCAAACAGACCCTTAATATCAGCTAGAGCTACGATTAATTATGTTACGGCTAATAAACGAAAAAAAATATGAAAAAGTAATAACAATATAAATATATGTAAAATTCTATTATTCGTTGTTTAAAGTTCATATTGTAAAAGAAAGATGATAAAAACCACATAAATTGAGTTTATATTTTTAAATTATGATGTTTATTAAAAAAACATATCGGTTTCGCTGATAAGCTAACAAGCAACCAATGCTAATTTTGTCATTGTCATTCATTAGCTGTGATTCAAATTCCAAACAAGTTACTATTTTTTTATGTAGTTACATTAAGGGGGTTGTTGATTTATTGTCATATTCAATAATCTCTAGGCCATAAATGCTATAAGTGAGCTTTTTTCTCACTTTTTTAATAAATGGATTTGTTGAGTTGAGTGTGTCGAAATACTACATGATACCGTTATAACTCTAGCCATATTGATTCCACTTTACAGTATTGGACTCTATCAGATATCGCCGGATAAAGTGAGCAAAGCATGCATGGTATACTTCGCCCAAGACGTTATCGAGACGGTTGGTGGCGCCCCTGCCCTTCATAGATCGACATGGGAACAAAAAATAAAAAAGAGCATGCGTTGATTCAAAGCAAAGCTCATTGGTCCAGACGATCAATTCATATAAGCGTCAGGTTACATGATAAGATAGACCAAACCATTAGCCACTACTCCATCTATCCAAAAATTTAAAACATATTTTTTTGGTTTTTTTTCAAATAAGATGGGCATATTTATAGTCTTTATGTGCTAAATTAAATTGTTGACCGAAATTCAAGAAGCCAACTTAATATTTATTGGTTACATGTATGTATATAGTTTCTTGGTTTTGTTACACAGTGAATGAGTTAATTCCTCGTTGGTCTTGATGACAAAAGAAATATGACTTAGACTTTTTGATGGAAAGAGTACCATGCTACCACATGCTAGGTGAGGTGATACAATTATTGGGTTTGGTGTTTCAGTATAAGTATAAGCGACGGATATAAACTAGCTACATGTTAGGTTAGGTTGGCGGTGGCCAACAGCCAGCGCAGCCACTAGGATCACCAAGGTAAAGGCGTCCCTAGATTCCCTACGACACTACCTTTTCAGGACAACACAATCATTGGGTCTTTCTCCTTCAAGGTCAAGCCGGAACCGTCATGTGCCATAGTCGATAGTTTTAATAACTAGATAGGAAATCGATTGGAGGCCTCGAGCGAGATTACAAGGGAAACTGGGAGAGTGAGTTTGGATTTGTCTTGTGCCGATGTCTGTAACGCCTCGATTTTCACTTGGCGTTAAAAAGCTAATTTAAGAAAAAACTTAATTGTGAAAACTTTGTTCCTTGAGTGTCGAGTCTAAGTTGTGCCATAGACCTCAATTTAAATCTCTCCTTTGTCTCCAATCCCTGGTGTCAAAACCGCCTTCTTAAAATTTTCTGTTCCAAAAATAATCCTAAAATTAAAATTCTCGTAATCCAAAATTCTCTTCCTAAAATCTATCAAGAAATTTCCCCTCAAATAATTTCAGTCCGGATTTGAGCCCCGCTCAAATCATCTTTGATTTCTCCCCTGCGAAGTTCCCAGGATTTCAAATCTCAAATTCGACAAATTCGAATCTCTCGAAATTTCCTTTTGAAACTAGTCTCGAAGTTCGAATCCTTGAATTCGGGTTTCACTCCAAAAACCCTAACCACAAATTTCATCGAATTCTTGAATTCAACTCAGTCCAAGCATCCACCTCGCAAATCCGAAACTCTCTTCTTGATCCTAAACGATCCTCGGAATACGATTCCCCGCAACCAAAATTCTCTCTTAAACCTCATTCGACCAATTTTCCCCGAAATTATTATAGTTCCATAATCCCTCTGAATATTTGAACCGACGCCCAAGTCATCTCCAAATTCTCGCTACAAAATAAACATCTCTAAATCAATTCTCAAGTTCGAATTCAAACTCTTAAGCTTCACCTCTCTCTCTCTCTCTTTTCCTTTTCTCTCTACCTATCCATTCTATCTATGTATCTTTCACCTTTGAATCCTTTCCGAATATTAGATCCAATTCAAATATTACTCCACCATTAAACCTACTCTCCCAAGGCCCCCTTCTTCCTTTCTCCTTGAATCCATTCCAAATAATCCTTCAAGTCCTTAAACACAAACCTATTCTAGAAATATTGTGTTCTCGCTTTGATGTCTTCCCCTCAATCCTTTATATCTCTCTAAGTTCAAATATCAAATTTGAATTTCAATCCCAACTCAAACCCTAATTCTCTCTAATTTCTCCTTGTAATAAACCCTTTGAATTCAAACTTTGAATTTGAAATCCAAAATTTCAAATTTACATTCTTGTCTTATTAAATACCTTTCAGATTTAACCAACTCTCAAATTGAGTTCAAATATCCCCTTTGAATCCAAACACAAATCTGTTCCAAACAAATATCAACATTCCTAATTTGAGCCCCTTCCTTGACTCCTCCTTATTTTCTGAAGTTCAAATACGAAATTCAAATTCAAAATCACAACCCAAATACCCAAAATATCCCTTCAATAAATCATTAGAAAATTTCCTCCAAAAATTCTAGTTTGCATCCTTGTTCCTTGGGTCGTTTCCTTCCCGGCCCAATCCCCATTCTCTCTCTCCCTCCTTTTTCCCACCTAGGTCGTCCCAATCTCCCTTGGCCTAGTCCAACTCCGCCTTCAGCCCAGTGGCGCACCAGGCCGCCGCCCTGCTTGCCTACCCACGCGTGTGCGTTGCACGTGTTGGGATGGAGGCGCGTCTCCTACGCCTCCCTCACGCGCTCGATTTTCTCTCTCTCTCTTTCTCGCCAAAACAACCACGCCGCCGCCGTTCGATTTTTGGCCGTCCTGCGCCCCTGCTGTCGCCCACTCGCGCGCGTGGCCGACCGGGAGGATGAGACGACGTCGCTGTGCCAGTCGCCTAGACATGGCAACCACCATGTCCTCGTTCGGCGCCAGCCTGGCCCCCACGGTTTTTGCGCCTCCTTCTTTCGTCCTTGTCCCTATGGTCTCGCCTCCGCACATAGCAAGCCGCCAACACTCGGATGTCGCTCCCACACTCCTCGCCAGCCTAGCCACCCAAAACGGAGGGAGCCAAAGCCCCCTTTCCTCCTCCACCTTCCACCTTTTTCCATCCCCGGTCGTGCACACTGCCTCCGCTCTCTCTCTCCCCCCTTGTCTCCTTGCGTGTGGAGGCTGTTGGCAACTTTTTTGGTCAAAAGCCGCTAACACTACTGACACCTAAACGCCTTGCGGTGTATGGAGTCGCCAACCACCTCAATCTAGCAAAAACTAGACCAAGATGGGTTTTGAAGAATTAGAACGGCTAGCGGAGCCGATCTAGATTGAAACTAGAGATAACTACCCGTCTCGTGGGCAAACGAAAGGTTTACGAGACAAACCTACAAAGGGATATCGCACTCTCGCAGCGATGGTGGACGATTTACAGCGCAAATCGACAAAGATGGACGAACTAAAGCTAAAGCTATGCAAAAAGTAGATGTGTAATAAAGAAAACGCGATTCAATTGAAAATTTGTATGTAGATTGTTGGTTGTTCAATTGAACCGGCCTTGGCCCTTATAAAGGGGTTGGTCTTGCCTCCTACAAGCCCTCCTCCACGACAATTTCGGGATAGAATCCCAAAAGAACTCGAAACATAGTTTCCTAACTCAATAAGCTCGAGACCCGGTGGAAATCGAGTCCAACTCGGACTCTGCCGGTCTGACCGGCCACATGCCGCCAGTCAGACCGGCCCCACTGTCCGGTCAGACCGGAATATACATGATGGTCTGACCGGCCTCTGCGAAGGAAACCGGCACTTCCCTTAATTTGGCAATTATTTCTTAATTTATCCTTAGGTGCCAAATTTGGGTGTAAACAGAGGCAGAGGACGCTGATGCCATCACTACAGTGCCAGCTCGTCGATGCCCCTCCTTCACCAAGTGCCAGCTCACGATTCGCGCCCTTGACCACGCCTGTGGTTCATTCCCCTCAAAGCCAAGCCTGACGCCCATATACACCAAGCCATTCTCCTCTTCTTCCCCTTCCTCCTCGCCGCTGCGTCGAGCTCGATGTCTGCGGGCACCTCGTCGTTACGCGGCCAACTCGGTGTCGCACCGCTGCTAAGAATGATGCCTTAATGTCGCATCTGCCCATCGCCTCTTTCTGCGCCCACACCACCGAGCTCCGTCGCCCGACCATCGCGGCCCACCCAGTCGACATCGTTCCCATTCCTCGGTGAGTTTTCCCATCGTACCCGCGTCTATGCCTCCAAGAACACCTTAAACCGCTTCTCAATTTAAAGAACCGCGCCTTAGCGCATCAGGTAGAGCTTCTGGCGACGCCCGCCCCGTCACTGCACACAATCGCACTCGACCATTGGCTTACCATTCACCGATTCCTCTCGCGGCCGCCTGCCTTGAGTCCCCGTGAACCTCTGGGAGAGCTGCCATGGTCGCCGCCCTCTTTTTCTTGCCTCCTCGCCGCGTCGCCTTTTCCGCTGCCGCGTAGTGCCGTCGAGAGCCGAGCCCCGATGACCATTCGGTCCCAGCGCCACCGCGTGCGCGTCGTGACCCTGTACTAATTTGACCGAGCCCGAGCTCGCGTCCCTCGGCTCTTGTCGCGCGCGGCCACGACGGCGTCCCGACGAGCTTCGTCGCCGCCACCAGCCGCCGTCGTTCCTCTCCCGGTAAATCCGAGTCGTTGAATCGATTCTCCTTGGTCTCCTCCAGCCACAAGAGCCTGCTGCTACCTCTGGTTCACTGCCGTTCATCGGCGCCCTTGTGCCGCCGTGAGCCGTCCGCTCTCGGCTCCTCTTCTTCCCCCTCGGTCCGGCGCGGCAAGCCTGTTGACACAAAATCTGTCTCGTCGAGTGTGCCAAAAGATGTGTTGACGTAGATCCTGCGTGCGGCACACGAAGGCCTGGGAGATCTGCTTAGCTCCAGTGCAGGTCCTAAAATTGATGAGACGCAGACGTGCCAATCAGTTTGATCCTACAACTGACAAGATATATAAACAGGAGATCAAAGAGCTGATTGGCTGACAAGCCGATAGAGTAATACTAGCCGATGGAGTAATACTAGCCGATGGAGTAATTCCAGCCAATGTCGATAGAGTTTTGAGCAATCGGCTGTAGATTCAATGTAGATTCTAACACTTGATGTAAATAACGATATAAAGACAATCGGCTGATGATAATGCAATAAAAGAATAATATAATCCAATAGAAACCAATCGGCTAATAGTGACATGATAGAATAAATGCTGATCCAAAGGTTATACATCGACTGGAGGTTTGATGTCCTTAAATCCATACAATTAGATAATCAATGAAACCTTTGTTGTCATCGGCCAACTTGCATGTATTCCTTGTGAGCCGATGCAACGTCCAGATAACTCATCGGCTGAAACCCCGATGAAATCCTTATTGGCAATCAAAGAGCAGGTTAGAGATTACGGTTCTAAGCATGACTAGGGCTGATGCAGTGCAAAGTATGAAAAGAAACATAATATCTAGACAATCAAGCCTTTGACTGATTTTAAGAGTGGTGGATACCTTAGCTAATCTAATCAGGCAAAGCAATTTTGTCGATACTGACAAAAACCCTAAAGCAGATCCCAGCCGATACAAGTAAATCGAGCTACCAAACTAGATTAACTAAGATATATGATAACTAGGTAGGCAAATATATCAACCGAACCAGAGCGATCCAAGAGGTCGAAGTGATGCAGCCTTAAATAACATCAATGTAGCCGATACAATTGTCAGGGCCGGCGAAACGTAGGACTTACCCCTTTGTCGGAGATCGAAAGCCGATGAAGTTCTTTTGTTTAGGTTTTATTTGTTTGCGCCTAGTTGCAGTTCCCGGATTTTCGTCCAAGCGTGGATTTCTCGAAGATTCGTGAAGCTCAAGACCTTGAGCAAGGCAAGTCACCTTTGAACATCTTAAGCCTATATTTGAACTTAATTATATATGTTGCTTGCAAAAATATTTATGCATTTCTAGGATTGCTCTGGAAACTGTTTGCCCCATCTGCAAGCCAGATCGGTGGGCCTACCTAATTTGCTGCATTTGATCCTTCCCTTGTTAATTGCTTATCGTGTTCCCTTGTAACCACTTGTGTTGCGCCCCGGTATTCGTGCACCTTGTACGAGTATCGACGGTCGTCCTCAAAATTAAAATATGAGAATATCTTTGGTAAAACCTGATTTATGAAAGCTTTGGAAAACCCGACGCCTGGGTCGATGCCTTGTGAAAGAAAAACGAGTTTTAAAAATAAAACTCGCGACACAAGTCCACTCCTGGGCGGGATGCTTGTGTGGTCGCTTTTAAGGACCGATTCCTCTGGAATTACATCCGAGCATATAATAAGTGTGAAATGGGACACCCCTGACTGAGTAATTAGCTAGGTGTTAACGACGGATTTTGGTAATCGACTTGGAGAGAAAAGAGGAAACCGAAGCAGAGAGGAAGGATTGAGTTGGAGTCGGACCAAGCTTCGTATCGGACCCGGTAACCGTATCGGACTGGGGAGGTGTTGCTATAGAGAGCGTATCGGCCGATACGGATTTGGTTTGGTCGTGGGCCGATACGGGTTGTGAGTTGACAGCGTCAACGTGGGCTTGGTCTGGGCTCGGAATAAGCTTCAAGGAAGTTGCCAAATAGAGATAAAGCTCAGTTTTAGGCAATTGTATCTTGTAAATTAAGTAGTTTAGATCTAATCTGTGGCTTAAGTCTGTCGCAAGGACTTGTTTGTTAGTTGTAGATAAGATCGTGCCCTGCAAGGGTTCTGTTGTAATCTCGGGTATAAATATCCCGATAGTTTGTACATGTAATCTCTCTCAATCAATCACACAATCAAATCAATCTATTTTCGGCGCATCGCCAACCCTCGCAAGAGGTTGACTCCTGACGAGTTCTTGCTTCCTTAGAGCAAGGTAAGAACTCGTACCCGACGATTTGCATCGTCGGGGCTAGCGTGTCGTTTTAGGCACGTTAAGCCCTGATGATGTGATCGTCGTTTATCGTGTGTTAGCTAATCTAGATGTGGTTTGCTAATTCCATCTCGCCAGCGGTTAACTCGTTTTAGGGTTTGTTGCCGACGATGATTGAATTGGTTTACTTGTTTAGGTTATCTAAGGCATTTACCATCCCCAAAAGCAATCGACGGCTTGATTTTCTTCGTGTTAAGTCTTGATTCACACTTTGAGTTGCTATCGACCTTAGTCCTGTTTTGAGATCTAACACGAAGCCTGCTTTCGGTTGTAATTAAGGATAGCGCCGGAGTTTCAGCCGGTCTTACCTAATGCATGTGATTATTTATGTTTTTGCATGTGTTTGCCACTTATACGTGTGGATCGATGAATATAAATGTATCGGTTGCAGGGTGTCTTCAAGATGTCTCTGTGATTGATGTGTTTATGTTGGCCGATCGGCTTGTATAAGTTTGCACTAGAGTAATAGCTAGTGTGTTTATCTTCATGAAATCCTCATCGGCTGCTTCTAGTAATTTGCTTTAGACATGTTAAAATAGGCCGATGAGATTAGATCTGTTTCAATTTACTTATTATTTTGAGTAAGCCGATACAGCTTTGCCCTATCGGCTGAGCTATAACAATGTGACATCGGCTTATTGGCCGATCGACCATTGTTTTCTGATATGGTTTACTTGTTTCTTGTTGATTGCAGATCAAATCAACTGGCACGCTTTGCGCACGACTAGGCAAGCCAATTTGGACCTGCACTGGAGTTAAGCAGATCTCCCAGGCCGCCGTGGTAACGCGGAACCCGTTTTGTTGTTGGACGGGTCCAAATTCTGCGCCAACACTAGGCTAGGGAAATCTTGGACGGTGTTCAGCAATCCTCCACCTCAAGCTGCATACAATGTGCCACAAGGCTACCAGCAGCACACCGCAGGGCAGTACGGCGCGCAAAATCTTGATCACCACTACCAGCCGTACTCCCCCAGGCAGTATCAAGCAGAGGGCTTGCAGCAATCATATCAGCAAGACCTCCCACATTGGCCCGCAGGATACTGGGCTGATATGATAGCTGAAGTGATGCGAGTTCAGTTCGGCTTGAAGCCCAAGGAGAACTCTACAATGTATCGGCATCCGTATCCTGAGGAATTTGACAGAGTGCCATTACCAGGCCGATACAAGATCCCGGACTTCTCCAAGTTTTCGGGACAGGACAACGTCTCGACGTACGAGCATGTCAGCCGATTCCTAGCACAGTGCGGGGAGGCATCGGCTATCGAGGCGTTGAGGGTGAGGTTTTTCCCTCTGTCCTTATCAGGGTCTGCATTCACGTGGTTTTCATCTTTACCCTGCAATTCTATCAGAGGATGGATAGATCTGGAGAAACAGTTTCACAGGTATTTCTACAATGGCGTACAAGAGATGAAACTGTCCGATCTAACTGCCATCAGGCAACGAGTGGATGAATCGGTCCCAGGGTATATCCAGAGATTTAGAGACATACGGAACAGGTGTTACAGCCTCAGTTTGACCGATTCCCAGTTGGCCGACTTGGCATTTCAGGGATTGCTAGGGCCGATACGCGAGAGGTTCTCCTCGCAGGAATTTGACAGCCTAGCTCAGCTGGCACAACGAGTATCGGCCCACGAGCAACGATTCCAGGAGGCAAAGAAGTTCGTGAAGAAGATTAACACAGTTTATCAGTATGCCTCCGACGATGACAACGAAGAAGACGTTGATGTCGACCTAGCCGAGTGGGCCCGGATGAGGAAGTCAACGACTTGCCAATGGGCCAAGAAGGGCGACAAAGAAGATAAATATGATTTCGACATTAACAAGGCCGATAAGATATTTGACCTGCTGCTGCAAGAAAAGCAAATCCAGTTGCCAGTGGGTCATATATTGCCATCGGCCGAAGAGATCAAGAAACGAAGATATTGCAAATGACACAACTCTTATTCACACCATACAAATGAATGCAAGATCTTCAGGCAACAGATTCAATCGGCCATCGAGCTATGATGCCAAGCGGCCGATGAAAATCGAAGGACACCCGTTCCCAGTCAACATGGTGCGGGCGGACAGGACCGATGGTAGTGCCCATCGGACCGGCAAGCGACCTTATCAGACCTCTGAGGGCCTGATTAGAAAATACCAGCGGCGGCAGGAAGAACAAGCTCAAGACTACGCCGATCAAGACAACTCCTACGACCCGCATTGGGAGTGCGAGTTTTTCCGGTTCTGCTGGAATGAGGGAATGAGGTTGCCATCTATCCAGGAGTGCCCTGCATGCAATGGTGCAGAAGATTCTTATCAGGGCAGTTCAAGCATGCAAGCGCATCGGCCGGCCAAGCAAAGGAAATCTGTTCATGAGAGGTTAGGGCCGATGCACCAAGACCAACAGACCGAAGCCGAGGAACAGGTCCAGAACCCTCAATGGTGCCCAAGCAATGTATTCACTAAGACACAAAAACGGCGGGTTCAGAGGCTAAGGAGGAAAGAACAAATCCAAGAGCAACAGGTGGCAATAACCCATCGGCCGGCCAAGACCAAGAAAGAGTGGAAGATAAAATCCACGGTGGTAACGGCCGATGAGGGCACCTCCAATACAGCCCGGGCCTCTACGGCTTCAAAAGGTAAACGAGCGACATCGGCGCCTGTTAACATGGTTTTTATATTGCCAGCAGAGTACAGCGTGCAGGCAGCCGATGAAGCTGTGACCGACGATGAACCATCTTCGGCTAGGCTACAGTTGTCACCAGATCAAGCCATCTTCGACAAGCCAGTTGACGCCAACTACAGACACTTGCGGCCGCTATACATCAAGGGATTCATCAATGGGCGGCCGATGACGAAAATGCTGGTCGATGGCGGTGCGGCGG
This sequence comes from Oryza officinalis, assembly GCA_008326285.1. Lineage (NCBI taxonomy): Eukaryota > Viridiplantae > Streptophyta > Magnoliopsida > Poales > Poaceae > Oryza > Oryza officinalis. The sequence continues at coordinate 11,590,750 of BDMV01000003.1, read as the reverse complement.
TCAACTTAATGCCATATACAACCTTCAGGAAGCTTAGGAAGGTACCTGAAGACCTTATCAAGACCAACATGGTATTAAAGGACTTCGGTGGCAACGCGTCCGAAGCAAAGGGGGTACTAAACGTGGAACTCACCATAGGCAGCAAAACAATACCCACTACCTTCTTCGTCTTCGACAGAAAGGGTTCCTACAGCTTGTTGTTGGGACGGGATTGGATCCACGCAAACTGTTGCGTCCCTTCAACAATGCACCAATGCCTCATGCAATGGCAAGGGGACCAAGTTGAGATCGTGCAGGCCGATCGGACAGTGCACGTGGCCAATGCCGATCTCGCAGTATGGGAGATGGAGGGAATCGACTGCTTGTCCGGACGAGTCTGGGACGCCGATTTCCTCAAGGTAACTGACTGCGACATCGAGACGATCGAAGATCAAGACAAGCAGTTACTTTAGCAGAGAAGCATCGTCCGCCGTTGAAGATGAACAAGCTAGTCCCTACACAGATGATGCGGTGGACGAGCTAGATGGCAAGTTGGGACACGGTTTTACGTCGGCCGATGAACTTGAAGAGATTGATATAGGGATAGGTGATAAGCCTAGACCGATGTACATAAGTGCTAACCTGCCAAAGGAATACAAGACTAATCTTATAAATCTGTTAAAAGAATTCATGGATTGTTTTGCATGGGAATATCATGAAATGCCAGGATTAAGCTGATCGATTGTAGAACATCAGCTACCAATCAAACCAAGCTCTCGGCCGTTTAAACAAGCTCCTAGGAGATTCAAGGCCGATATGCATGAAGCTATCAAGGCAGAGATCACACGACTTTACGATGCCAACTTCATCAGACCTTGTCGATACACAGAGTGGGTCTCCAACATAGTTTCAGTAGTGAAGAAAAATGGCAAACTTAGGGTATGTATTGACTTCAGAGACTTGAACAAAGCAACACCGAAAGACGAGTACCCTATGCCTCTGGCCGATTTGCTGGTCGATGCCGCGTCTGGACACAAGGTTATAAGCTTCATGGATGGGAACACAGGCTACAACCAAATTTTCATGGCCGAAGAAGATGTTCACAAAACAACCTTCCGATACCCAGGGGCAATCGGCCTATATGAATGGGTTGTCATGACATTCGGTTTGAAGAATGCTGGAGCTACATATCAGAGGGCTATGAATTATATTTTTCATGATCTCATCGGCTCTTTGATTGAAGTTTACATTGATGATGTCGTCGTGAAGTCACGAGAATATGATATGCACTTGGCCGATTTACGCAAGGTACTTGAAAGAGCGAGGAAGTATGGCTTAAAAATGAACCCTAACAAGTGTGCCTTTGGCGTATCGGCCGGTCAGTTCCTGGGTTTCTTGGTCCACGAAAGAGGAATCGAGATTACACAGAAGAACATCGATGCTATAAAGAAAATCAAACCTCCGACGAACAAGACCAAGTTACAATCTCTGCTCGGCAAGATCAATTTTGTTCGGCGCTTTATATCGAACTTATCAGGAAGGATAGAGCCGTTTACTCCGTTATTGAAGATAAAAGAGGATGAAGATTTCGTATGGGGTGATAGGCAGCAGAAGACGTTGGACGATATCAAGGAATATTTAACTTCTCTGCTAGTTCTAATCCCTCCACAGAAAGGGGTTCCGTTCAGACTGTACCTATCGGCCGATGAGAAATCCATCGGCTCAGTCTTGGTTCAGAATATTGATGGTAAGGAAAGAACTATTTTTTATCTCAGTAGGAGGATGTTAGACGCTGAGACAAGGTACACACCGGTGGAGAAATTATGTTTGTGCTTATATTTTTCATGTACTAAATTGAGGCATTATTTACTTTCCAACGAGTGCATTGTGGTAAGTAAGGCCGATGTGATGAAATACATGTTATCGGCCCCTGTGTTAAAAGGACGAATTGGGAAGTGAATTTTTGCCTTAACAGAGTTTGACCTTAGATATGAATCGGCCAAAGCAGTCAAAGGACAAGCCCTGGCCGATTTCATTGTTCAACATAGAGACGAATCAGTTGCATATGCAGATATTGTGCCATGGATATTGTATTTTGATGGATCTGTCTGCAGACATGGATGTGGTATCGGCCTAGTTATCATATCCCCTCGGGGGGCAAGCTTTGAGTTTGCTTTTACTATCAAGCCTTATTATACTAACAATCAAGCAGAGTACGAAGCGGTGCTTAAAGGCTTGCAGTTATTACAAGAAGTCGAGGCCGATTCCGTAGAGATCATTGGTGACTCACAACTGGTAATTAATCAACTTTCTGGAGAGTATGAATGCAAAGATGACATCCTCAAAGTCTACAATGAAGATTGCAAGGTGTTGCTTCAAGCATTCAGGATCGTAACGATGAGGCATATACCCAGGAAGCAAAACTTCGAGGCCAATGACCTGGCTCAGGGGGCATCGGGATACAGGCCGATGGCCAAGGATGCACGAGTTCAAATTGCCACCGTGGACGACGACGATTGGAGATTTGCTATCATTGATTATTTGAAGAATCCTTCCCAATCGGCGTCACGAAAGATGAAATACAAAGTATTGCAGTATGTCCTGTTAGATGATGATTTATACCATCGGACAATTGATGGTGTCTTGCTCAAGTGCCTAGGTCCTGAGGAGGCCAGAGTCGTTATGAGCGAGGTCCATGAAGGGATTTGTGGAACACATCAATCGGCCCATAAAATGAGATGGCTGTTGAAACGCATTGGGTATTTTTGGCCAACCATGCTAGAGGATTATTTCAAGTATTATAAGGGATGTTAGGATTGTCAGAAGTTTGGAGCAATTCAAAGAGCACCGGCATCGGCTATGCATTCAATCATAAAGCTGTGGCCGTTTCGTGGATGGGGAATAGATATGATCGGCCAGATTAACCCGCCATCGAGCAAGGGACACAAATATATCTTGGTGGCTACCGATTACTTCACAAAGTGGGTTGAGGCCGTTCCCCTTAAGAAGGTTGATTCCAAAGATGCAATTCAGTTTGTCAAGGAATATATTATATATCGGTTTGGGTTACCTCAGACGATAACCACCGATCAAGGATCAATCTTCGTGTCCGATGAGTTCGTCCAGTTCGCCGATAGCATGGGCATTAAATTATTAAATTCTTCTCCTTACTACGCGCAAGCTAATGGACAGGCAGAGGCTTCTAATAAGACTTTAATCAAGTTAATCAAGAGGAAAATCGACGAACAGCCGAGGCAATGGCACACAACACTGGCCGATTCCCTTTGGGCGTATCGGATGGCTTGCCATGGTGCAATTCAAGTGCCTCCGTATCAGTTGGTTTATGGACATGAAGCGGTGCTGCCGTGGGAAACCAACATCGGCTCAAGAAGGATTGCTTTGCAAGACGACTTGACAGCCGATGAGTACCATAATCTTATGGTGGATGAGTTAGACGATTTGGCGCATGTCCGATTACGGGCCCTAGAGAAGATCAAACGTGATAAAGATAGAGTGGCTCGTCATTACAACAAAAAAGTTGTTGCCAAGTCGTTTAAAGAAGGGGATCTTGTATGGAAATTAATAATGCCGATTGGTTCCAGAGATAATAAATTCGGCAAGTGGTCACCTAATTGGGAAGGTCCTTTTCAAATCCATCGCTGTGTTCCTCGCAATGCTTATTTGCTCAAGGGGCTGGATGGTGAGATTTATGGACGAGCTCTTAATGACAAGTACTTGAAGAAATATTTTCCCAGCGTCTGGATCGACTCATGATCGGCCCTCCAGCCGATTTATGATTACAGCCGATGTGTTATGCATCGTCTTTAGATGGCCGATACATACTATCGCCCTTAGTTCAAATTTTACAACATGAGCCCTCATCTTCTAAAATTTGGGGGGCATATATATATACAAGCGCGGAATTTTTCAAGGAATTTTCTTCTTCAGAGTAAGATCGAATTCGGCTTCCTGGCCGATAAGGTTGGTTACGGTAGGGATATTTGTATTTCAGAAGTAAATTCGGCTACATGGCCGATAAGGTTCATATTTACACAGTACGGGGACAAAATGTGCTACATCACCCTATGAAATCTGCAATAGCGGCAATGGCTTTGCAGCGAATCTACTCAACGTCTTCTATAGCCTGGGCATCATCGGTCGCCGACCCTGGGATCGGCTTCAGTGATTTGCTTAGGGTCGCAAGGTACTTGGCCGATGCCTTGAGCTTTGCCGTCTGGTCTTCTATGGCTTTGGGTGATGCAGCTATTCCGGCTTCGACTTCTTGGATTTCTCGACGTGTCGATTCCAGCTTCGATACCAGCTCTGCCTCGAGGCGACGGAGCTCTTCAAGTTTGTGCTTCAAGACAATCGGCTCTACCGCTAGCTCGTCCAGCTTGGTTTTGTCAGCGTTAACTTAGGCCTTGCTGGCGGATAAAGCCGATTCCAGTTGGTCACGCTCTCGTCGCTCTGCGAGTCTTTCTTTGGCTTTGTTGAGCTTGAATCGGTATTGCTCCAAGAAGATGAACGGTGTTAGGACCTCCATCAGGTCTTCAGGTAGTTCATCTTGAATTTCTTGTACCCTGACCCTGATGGGGGTGCAATCTTCCACCAAGTACTCCAGCGAGGACTCTAGCCGATTGGCGATATCGGTCAGCCGGTTCTTTAGGTCATCAGAGATTGGCGCCCTGGCTGTGCTGGGTAGTTCCTTGTCCTGATCGTCAAGAAACTGGCCGATATCAAAGGAGAACATATCGGCTAGGTTCTGCAACTATCAACATGGGTCAAGGTCAGCCTCGCTAAACAGGAACCGGCAGAAAGGGAATCAGAGTAATCCTAGTTACCTGTGCTGGAGCATCGGTGGTGCCCGCATCGGCCTCCCTTTGCTGTGTCGACGCAGTAGGCGAGGGGGTTGGCCGATGTGTTGAAGGTGACGCAACCCTAGGCTGAAAAAGCAGGGAATTGGTAAATAGGGTTATGTGATTAGAAAGATAATGCAAAAATCAACTCTTACCGAGACAGTCGGAGAGGGTGGTGGAGAAGGAGAAGGAGTCCTCAATCGTGCCTCGGCTCGTTCGCGCCGTTGCAAAGTTGCTTTCTTGGTTCTTGGCAAAGGGGTCGATTGAGTTCTCTCCTTTAACACAGACGACGCCGCAGCCTGAAAAGGATACGAAGTTAAAGTATGACAGTACAAGGAGATTATGTAAACACGAAGAAGGGATTATATTGACCTTGCGAACTGCGTGTCTGGTCCTTTTTGGTTGCGGGGCATCATCTTGGTCATCGGCCGGTGGGATCTCCGCAGCTTCGGCCGATGGCTCCTAGGTGGTTTCGATCGACGGGTTTTCTTCTTCGTGCGCGTCGGCCGCTGCTGTGTCAACCTCTTCCTCCATTACTTGTTCGTCGAGGAAGTCTTCCAGGAAGGGTCTAGCTCTTCAAGATCGGCCTGGTCATCGGTTTTAGCCTTCTTGCTGGCTTTCTGCGATTTGCTTTTGGCCGGCGCTTTCCTCTTGGGGTTTTCTTTAGGCATTGGACTTTGGAGAAGCGACGCCACTTTTGAGGCAGTGAGGCCGATGATGGATTCCAGAATGGTTGACCTTGATGGAGCTATGGCTTGAGCGTAGAAGATCTTCCGTCCACTGTTGCTCACAGATGGAATCGGCTCGTCTGGAACTTGAGGGCTGATGCCTTGGATAAGCTCCGTCACATAAAACCTGGCCGATTGATGAAAAATGTGAGCGGCCCATTCTTGCCACCATGTTTGGAAGTTGATATGGATGAAGACACTCAAATGCAATCGGTCGCAGTCGCCAAGATTCGGGAGTTCGATTTACAGCGCTTTGCTCATGATCAGTGCCGATGGAATAGTGCCTCTGCTCTCTAGGAGCTTATGAAGGTGCAGACTGATGGGGAGTTGCCCGAGCCCGCATTGCCTGGCGGCTATCATTGGGTTGTAAAACTCATAGGACAGGTTGGTGCTTCTTCCCTGAAAGATGCCTACTGGGAGCAGGCACGGAGTGAGGCCGATCATGAATAATTCCCGTGACTCCATGTCATCATTGATCAAGCTCAGCTGGAGGTCGTCAGGGAGTTCAAAATCTCGGTCCGATGTATAGACAAACATGTCCATCCTAGCCGATGGAGGGCCGGTGAAAAAACGAATGAACCATGTGGACATGTCTTCGGTCGATTGGTCTGCACCTGGATAGACGGAGGCTGCTTCCCCATAGGACATGCATCGTCTGCTCCTGGGATCTTCGTGATCGGCATATTTCGATGGGAAACGTGAATCCGATAGAGGTGGTCGATCAACCATGGTGTTAGTGTGAATGGTTAGCCAGAGTTGAATGAACCACCATGGTCCTCCGTGTGCCACGGTCTGTTTTAGCATCAAATCTTGCGTGGCGATATGGAGTAGCCGATATACAGCTCCCAAAAGGTATCGGCCCAAGGGGATTTGTCTCTTGTCAACCAAAGCCTGAGCCAAGTGTTGACAGTTTGTAGTGGGGCCGCAGGTCGATTCACAAAAAACAAATCTCTCCAACCACAATGTCAGGAAGGCTACATGTTCTCGCTCTGAGACCGATCCTTGTTCCATGTGTTCAGAAATGTATCCAGACCAGCCTCCAATTTTCTTGGTCTTTAACTTGTGGCTGCTGTTTATCAGGAGGCTGAAGGGATTGATCTCAGAGTCGATATCTAGTCCTGTCAGTATCTTGACATCTACAAGGGTGGGGGTCATCGGACCCTGCTTGAACATGAAGGCATTCAAGGTACTAGACCAGAAGTAGTTAGCAGCCGACATGAGTGGCTCATTCTTCTTGGTATCGGCCAGGGACAGAGTTATGCATTGGCCGATCCCAATCTCGTCCCAGTGGACTTGCTTGGTGGCAGCGATCCTTTTATGCCAGGTCCTGTATCCGTTCAGTTTCGACGGCCACGACCTGAAGGTATGTTTCCATGCAGAAACAGTGGGCTTGGCTTGCCTGAAGAGGATTCTGTCGGTCTCGGCGTTGATCAGCCAAGTCGGGTCACAGTCGCCCATGGGGCCTAGCAGGAAGCGGTGAGATTTGTCGTCGGTGGGGATTAAGATTTGGTTTTTGAAGACCTAAATCATGAGAATGGCGATGAAGATATGAGACCCGGGGGGCAGAGAGTAAAAACCCTAACTTGGAGAAATCGGCAGAAAAAAGGCGATAATGTGGATTTTGAAGGAATTGACTTACCGCAGGGATCTCGGAGGCGTAGAACGGGGCGGAGGCCATCGTTGTTGTCGGAGGGGTCGTTGTGAAGGGGGTCGATGTTGACGAGACGCCGAGGGGTCGCCGGAGTTGAAGAACACGAAGAGTTTGTTGAATCGGCGGCGAAAGGATTCGAATCTGGATCTGTGCGGTTTTCAGATTAGACCTAGCAAAGAAGTCGATGAGTTCCTCGGAGCTAATTCCGCCACATTATATAATGAAGCGGAATTGGGGGGCATGTGTTAACGACGGATTTTGGTAATCGACTTGGAGAGAAAAGAGGAAACCGAAGCAGAGAGGAAGGATTGAGTTGGAGTCGGACCAGGCTTCGTATCGAACCCGGTAACCGTATCGGACTGGGGAGGTGTTGCTATAGAGAGCATATCGGCCGATACGGATTTGGTTTGGTCGTGGGCCGATACGGGTTGTGAGTTGACAGCGTCAACGTGGGCTTGGTCTGGGCTCGGAATAAGCTTCAAGGAAGTTGCCAAATAGAGATAAAGCTCAGTTTTAGGCAATTGTATCTTGTAAATTAAGTAGTTTAGATCTAATCTGTGGCTTAAGTCTGTCGCAAGGACTTGTTTGTTAGTTGTAGATAAGATCGTGCCCTGCAAGGGTTCTGTTGTAATCTCGGGTATAAATATCCCGATAGTTTGTACATGTAATCTCTCTCAATCAATCACACAATCAAATCAATCTATTTTCGGCGCATCGCCAACCCTCGCAAGAGGTTGACTCCTGACGAGTTCTTGCTTCCTTAGAGCAAGGTAAGAACTCGTACCCGACGATTTGCATCGTCGGGGCTAGCGTGTCGTTTTAGGCACGTTAAGCCCTGATGATGTGATCGTCGTTTATCGTGTGTTAGCTAATCTAGATGTGGTTTGCTAATTCCATCTCGCCAGCGGTTAACTCGTTTTAGGTTTTGTTGCCGACGATGATTGAATTGGTTTACTTGTTTAGGTTATCTAAGGCATTTACCATCCCCAAAAATAATCGACGGCTTGATTTTCTTCGTGTTAAGTCTTGATTCACACTTTGAGTTGCTATCGACCTTAGTCCTGTTTTGAGATCTAACACGAAGCCTGCTTTCGGTTGTAATTAAGGATAGCGCCGGAGTTTCAGCCGGTCTTACCTAATGCATGTGATTATTTATGTTTTTGCATGTGTTTGCCACTTATACATGTGGATCGATGAATATAAATGTATCGGTTGCCAGTGAAGATGTATGCCAGTGATGCACTTAAGGTGATGGCAAATTTAGAGTTGCATTATTTCTAAATTTTTGCTCCAAAGCTATGTTTGAAGCATGTGGTCCTAGGGACATTATTGTATTTCTTAAGAATTTATGTCTTTAATTAAGTCGAATGTGTCATGTAGAAAATTACCAGTATTTTAAGAGTGTTTTTCAGCTGTGACATGTTTTTATGATACTTATCGGTAAATTGTATAAATTTAGGTAGTCATGTGGCAAAATTTTCCTTTTATCTTTGCTCATTTTCTCTCCATGTTTTGTTAATGTTGCTATAAAATACTTTGCATAATTTGTGTTGTTAGATTATGATTATCTCAAATTCTCATCTGAAATGGATTAGGAAACCAAACAAGCCTAAGATGGGCTGGCCTGCCAGAGCGCCAGGCCTGGAAAAGGAATTTTTAGCATTTTTAATTTTTATTTTTTAAAGATTTGCAAAAATAATTTTAGGTTTGAAAAATTTACAAAACTAATCCCCAATCGTCCTCCCAGAGGGTGACAAGGGGCATAACTGCAAATTTTCAAATCCTTTGCATCGGTTTTAATTGATTAAAAACTAATAATGCTTATTCGACACTCTAAATGATCTTAAATAAAAAAGTTGTTAATAACAAAGTTGTAGATCTTTGTAAGATCTATAACTTTCATATAAAGTTTATCTCCATCCGACGTCATTTAAAATATAGATCTGAGATTCTTTTAAATAGGTTTTAGATTTTGTAACGAATATTTAGATATCTAAACGATCTTAAATGAAAACGTTGTTAACTATAAAGTTGTAGATCTCACTTCATTTAAGATCGTTTTAAGTGTCGAATAAGTATTATTAGTTTTTAAGCAATTAAACCGATGCAAAGGGTTTGAAAATTTGCAGTTAGACCCCTTGTCGCTCTCTGGGAGGGCGATTTTTAAAAATCGCTCTCTGGGAGGACGATTGGGGATTAGTTTTGCAAATTTTTCAAACCTAAAATTATTTTTACAAATCTTTTAAAAATAAAAATTAAAAATGCTAAAAATTCCCTGCAAAAGCTCGTCCTTGCACCTTGCTGGACTCGTGGCGATGGGCCGTGGCACCGAGCGGCGGGATCTATCGGCCGGCGCGCACGATCTGGGCCTCTCGATCCAGATCGAACGGCGCCCCGTTACCGCGACCGCCGCGGTGAATCTGGCACAGCCGCCGACGACACGCGACCCGCGACCGAACCAGCTTGGGCGGCAGCATCCATCCATGGCGGATGGTGCGCCGTTCAAAACCCTAAACCCTGAGGCGAACCTCGAGGAATCGCAGCGGCGCGTCGTGTCGACACCCATGGCGGCGTCCCCGTCGGCTCCTCCTCCCCCCGCCGCCGCCGCCGCCGGAGTTGGAGCCTGGAGCCCGGCTCCGCAATCGCCGTCGCCCAACCTCGTTAACTTCTTCGGTAAGTGCTCTCGCTCGTTTCATTGCCTCATTGCACGGTGGCATCGGCTCCACTAGCTTCAGCCTTCAGCTGAAATCCATTGTCGCGATTTGGGGGCTATGAGATAAGGCATGGGATGGAGAGGTCTCACAGTGCGAGGCTCAGTATGGGGTTTATTGGCATTAAAAATGGCTTCGATCTGATCAATGATGTGAACCATCTCTTGTTCTGTTCCTTGCAGAAGAGTGCTGTTTATTAACTCCTAGCAAGTTACCTGTTCATATTTGTATGTTTGGCAGTTCGCGTAGCATTGAACGGCCATTCAGTAAATGCTTTTATAGGAATGGGCACACCTCTCTTCAGATTTGAGCTTGGACATTGATTCACCCTATTCTCTTAGTCCACTCAATTAGGCCAACAAACAGTTCAGAGTTCTGATAACAGGTTATAGATTTCACTATCAAAACTCAGAATACTCTATGATAAAACATGGTTTAATTTTCACCAATTTCTGTGCACTTTCAAGTTTCAACAGCAAACTATGTGATAACCTGTATTAGGGTTTTACTGCATCTGAGCAATGCATTTTCCAGAAGAGAAACGTGCATTAGATTATTGATAAGATAAACCCTGTAATGCAGTATGGAGGGAATTTGTATGGGGAGCAATTGCAGGCGCGTTCGGTGAAGGCATGATGCATCCAGTCGACACTCTGAAAACACGGCTTCAGAGTCAGGCTATAATCACAGGGGCTAAGGTGTGAGATAGTTTACTTTACATGTGTGTGGACAGTAATGTTTCTTGCAATTCATGGTTCGATACATGGATACTGCATCCTTCTTGTCTTTGTGCTGAGCAGGCTCAGAAGAATATATTTCAGATGATCAGGACAGTTTGGGTCTCTGATGGTCTGAAAGGTTAGCCTTTCTCTGTTGTTTGTTTACTAAACAAATGAGAAACAACATGAAGCAACTTCATATTAGCTCTGACCAAAACCAGTTACAATTCTCCAGTTCCTCTGAAGCTGGGAAACACAGTATCCGCAGCAATCTCGATGAACTTTAATCCTCATCCATTTTCAGGTTTTTACAGAGGAATTAGTCCAGGTGTTACTGGATCACTTGCTACAGGTGCAACATATTTTGGTGTTATTGAATCAACCAAGACATGGCTGGAGCATTCTAATCCTAATCTAAGTGGCCATTGGTCTCACTTTATTGCTGGAGGAATTGGTGGGTAGCTATTTTCTTATGTCTCTTGAATATTTAGTATTGTAAATATTTATGACGTTACCAAAAATCTTTATACTAGGTTATATCAACATGTGATCAATATTTATTGGTAGAAGTGTGTCTTTTTTTTCCATGCAATTTAAACATTTCTGGCCGATGGAATTTTGCCTTCTAATTGGAATGCATGGGACTCAAGAAAATTTCTGATGCTGCTTCTTTATACTAGGTTATATCAACATGTGATCAATATTTATTGGTAGAAGTGTGTCTTTTTTTTTCCATGCAATTTAAACATTTCTGGCCGATGGAATTTTGCCTTCTAATTGGAATGCATGGGACTCAAGAAAATTTCTGATGCTGCTTCATTATGCTCATTGCAGGAGATACACTTGGGTCTTTTATCTATGTGCCATGTGAAGTCATGAAACAGCGAATGCAAGTCCAAGGCACCAGGAAATCTTGGGCCTCAACTGCCACAAAAGGAAATATTTCTCAAACTCCAGGGGCTCCGATGTATCAATACTATAATGGAATGTTCCATGCTGGTTGTTCTATCTGGAGAGATCATGGTCTGAAGGGACTTTATGCTGGGTATTGGCACTGACTGCTTTTTGCTAGCACTGACTGCTTTTTCAATAGTGGAGAGGAAGCTTTTGTTTTTAATTAATTATTTTTCTACACTCTAAGATCACATCCATTGAAGTATGCTAGAATACTAGTTCTGCTTGAGTACTGTGAGACATTTGGATAGTTGGATACAATTGTTGATAATTAAAAACTACATTTTATATGCATATTTGTGGACTGCGTAAGTGTACAGTTGTTGATCGAACAAACCTACTATCAGTAGACAGTTTTTATGTAAAGGGACAAACTGATACTATCCCTTGCGTGATGATAGGCTAGTAATCATTCATTTTCTTTTTGTTTAAACTGACACGATCTTTTCTCATACACAGATATTGGTCTACACTTGCCAGGGATGTCCCTTTTGCTGGTCTTATGGTAAGTGACAAATTCAGCTTGCACTTTTTTCTCATTGTTCTAGTAATTTTAATATACCTTTTCATATCTCAAAGCAATGATAGTGGTTTGGGGCCCTCCTCCTTCAAGCAGTAGGCATGTCTAAATAGCTAAACACTGACCATTTGATCACATGGCAGCCTCAAGCATATAATTTTTAAAATTTGGCCAGGTCCCATCCCAATCTGAGCTATGGATTGCAGATGTCTTGATAAATAAATAAGTTTTGCTAGAGGGTTGTCAACTCTTTAGTGGCTTATGACTATTAGAATTCGGATTTGAATTGAGCCTTTGAGCTCCTGTACCCCACCCGTTCTATCTTCTATGCATAGTTATCTGTATCATGACCCTAATTCTTGTAGATATTGATTTCATCTTACAGTCTGATTTTATTGACAGATCTACACATATAACTTATACTTTAAGACTCCTTAGCTGCAGACAGTAAGAGAGTTCCTTTTTATCTTTTTTTGATGAGCATGATCTTTTGCATTTTCAGGTCACTTTCTATGAGGCAATGAAAGAACTGACTGAGTATGGGAAGAGGAAGTATTTGCCAGAGAGTAATTTGCATGCCAGCAACTCCTTCGAAGGGCTTCTTCTAGGAGGCTTGGCAGGCGGTAGGTCTGGTCCAATTTGGTTAATACACCAAATGTTGCCTATAGTATTACTTGATTATCCGAAAATGCTTAGTCTCTTAATATTTACTTATTTTCCAATGTTTTTCTGTGTCAGGATTTAGTGCATACTTGACAACCCCCTTGGACGTGATCAAGACAAGGCTGCAAGTACAAGGATCAACAACTAGGTAAGTAGAAAAATCTCACCTTTCTCTCCTTTTCTGCTAGACCAATACGACAGTCATGAGATGAACTTTATGATAACTGTGATATCCAATTTATACTCTCCCAAATTGCCACACACGTCATTTTTCTGTTTGACAAGGTACTAATATAATGTCCTAAGGTACCAAATTTCTTTTGTTTGTTTAATCAGTTACAATGGGTGGCTGGATGCTATTATGAAGACATGGGCTAATGAGGGAATGAGTGGCTTGTTCAAGGGGAGTATTCCTAGAATAATATGGTATATACCTGCATCTGCATTCACGTTCATGGCAGTGGAGTTCCTCAGGGATCGTTTCAACGAAAAGACCGATACAGATGCCCGTGAACTAACCGGCCTGTCAATGGACACAAGATCAGAAGTTGAGGAAGCTGCCTGAAGGCCTGAATTAGTTCCCCGTTTTGGACTGATCCAGAGGAATTTCTGATTTCTCCGTCAAGTAAAGTTCATTTCACTAATATGAATGTGTAAAATGCAATTTCAGCCAATTGAAACGTTTACAAGCGTAGAGGAGATAAGGAAACTGATCATCTTTCATCTATTATAAGCATTTTTTGGGTGTTGGAAATCAGGATTGTTGGCGGGTAGTTCTTGGTCGTCATAGCCCATGCTTGGAGCTAACTGATATAATCCCATCCCATACCATATGCAATGTACCTTCCAACATTTTGTTCTATCCAAATGCAATCACAGTGTAGTTCTTCTGTTCATTCAAAAGCTGTAATATAGTTTTCTATGCCTCTTTTCGAACGGAGAAGCTTTTGCTGGAATTTCACGAAAAACTCAGCCATTTCCTGTGAAATTGTAGAAAAGGATTTCTTTATTTAATCATCGTGCGTCTTAGGCCCAGTTCGATTCTTCTGTAAAGAGAAGATAAAATTCTAGATTATCGTGACACGCTTTTCAAACTGCTAAACAGTACGTTTCGTGCGAAAATTTTTTATATGAAAGTTATTCTAAAATATCAAATAAATCTATTTTTCAAGTTTACAATAATTAAAACTCAATTAATCATACGTTAATGTCATCTCGTTTTACGTAAAACACTTAGCCTTCATCTTTACCCAATTTAGATTTGGGTCCCCCACCTACGTTATGCACACATCACATAGTCCGACTGTTATTGGCTCGCGTGCGTGAGTGTCTGACAACCAAACTCCACTCCAGCCAGTCTCCTCTGAGCCATAGCAAAAATGGGACCCATATGTCAGTGACTCAATTGCAGCCTGCACGCGGAAGCAACTCCCCGGTGGATCGGCCTTGCCGTGGTTGAGGCGCAGGGGGCGGCGGCTTACGAGGTGGTGGGCGATTGGTTGGCATCATGGACTCCTCCCGCTCCCGGAGAGCGGCGGCGGCGGCGGCGGCGGCGGGGTGGGTGACGGTCGAGGAGTGGGCGGGCTCCTCCGCCTCCGCGCTCTCCCGCACCGCCGTCCTCACCGCCTCCCCGTCCTCCCTCGCCTCCCGCAGGTGACCCCGCTCTCCTCCCTCCTCCGCCGCGGCTCCTTTCCATGGCTCGATCCGCTTTGCTCCGTTTCACCCATCTCACCGCGCGCCGTGTGGTGCGCCCAGGTTCGGAAGCCGGTGGGGGCGGGTCGGCGGCCGGCTGCTGGGCGCCTTCGTGCCCGAGGTGAGTGAGAGTTCGCGCGGAATCGTGTGCTCCAGTTTCCTGCCCCTGCTATAACACTCGCACAGATGCAATGCAACACCCTTGAGGCTTTGATATGTTCACAGTGCTACTACTACCAACACGCAACTTGATTGATTGCTTTCCGCTCTTCGTGTTAATGGCGACCATGGCAAGCATATGATTAAAGCCGGTGTCTGATGGATTTTACTGCCGTGGAGTCTTCTCCATTTTCACACTTGGAAATTGTGGTAACTCACGACCGAGAGCTGCTCTGTGCAGGGCTTTCCTGGGAGCGTCACTCCGGATTACGTCCCGTTCCAGATGTGGGATACCTTGCAGGTGAATTTTTCTTGTGGCAATAAACTGTCTGTCACAATGTCTATTACCTTCGTTTTTAACTGCTTCGGGCTTAGTTGTTAGTTCTTACCCATGTTGGTATTATGCTTTGCTTATTGCAGGGTCTCTCGACTTACATCCGTGCAATGCTGTCTACTCAAGTAAGCTTGATGCTGCCCAATCTTCATTCATCTTGCACTCATGTCCTGTCATATTTTGCACTGTTCTAGATGGAATGCCATATTAATTTTTGAACGGGCTCCAGGCTCTTTTAGGCGCTATTGGAGTAGGTGAGAAATCTGCCACGGTTATAGGTGCCACTTTTCAGGTAAATTTCGATTTCATGTCATGGTTTAGCCTTATACAGTTTTTCTTAGGAGCTAGGCATAACGTAGATAGTTTCTGATGAGCATACATTAACTTCTTTTTGTGTGTTAAATTTGTGCATATATAAAATAGATTGCTTAGGTTGTTGTTTTCATTGCCCTGATCTGCAGTCAGCTGGTAGTAAGTACTAGCTCTGCAGCTTAGTATGGAGTTTTCCCCCCTCAATTTTCTTCTTTTATTGGGCCTAGTTTCAATTTCCTCATCATCTTTTAATACATGCTATTCTTGCAGTGGTTTCTCAGGGATTTGACAGGAATGCTTGGTGGTATACTGTTCACTTTTTATCAGGTGTTGAATTCTCTTGCGGACTCGAATAGGCAATGCCATCTTATTGCCATTGATAGTTTGTTTACTGATGAGATAACTTGCTTGGTCAGTATTTTATTTGTCTACAGCGTGTACTAATTCTTTGTGCTTTCACTTTTCCCAGGGATCTAACCTTGATAGCAATGCTAAAATGTGGCGCCTAGTTGCAGACTTTATGAATGACCTTGGTAATATAGTCTATATCTGTAATTGCTGTACTAAATAGACTTTATGATTGCCGTATTAATTCTTTGAATGCGGGTGTCTAATTTGAAGGTCCTTCAATCGTTTGGTATTTGTCAAGACTAAGCATTCATTTTTCTTTTGAAGTATTCTGCTATAGTAGGTGAATATTAAATAGCATATGTGTCACATGCCCCTGAAAATGCATTTCACATGGAATCTGGAATTCTGGATTAAGAAAAATCCCTTATTGAACGTGAATTTCCTTATAGTATAGCAGAGTTTGTTTGTTGGTTTTGCAGGGATGTTGATGGATCTCTTAAGCCCTCTGTTTCCTTCATCATTGATTGTTATAATGTGCTTAGGCAGCCTATCTCGGTCCTTCAGTAAGCAGATTTACATGATGAATTTCATAACCTTTTAAAATTTCTTTTAAAATGTTTGTTTGTTAACCAATTATTTGACTATCTGTATAGCTGGTGTTGCTAGTGGAGCAACTAGAGCAGCGTTAACCCAGCATTTTGCACTTGCCAATAATGCAGCTGATATATCTGCAAAGGTAACTTTGTACTATCGTGTAACATCCTAAATGCCAATTAGATGGTAAATTTTCTCTAAACTGTAGCTGCAGAAGCATACTCAACTTTTCAGGAGGGCAGTCAGGAAACACTTGCAACAATGTTAGGAATGGGATTGGGAATGCTTCTCGCCCATGTTACCAGAGGGCATGCTTTGGGTGTATGGGTTTCATTCCTTTCTCTAACGATATTCCATATGTATGGTGAGTGCATCATTCCAATATTTATTTATTTTTTTTGTAAGAAGGCCTTTATAATTGAAGAATATTGATTAATTATGAGGTCAGAGGAATATGAACAAAAGGTGTGTGAATAGTTTTTTCCATCAGGAGGACACAGCCACAAAAACACAAAATGAATAGTGATATGGTACACTTGAATAACATGAAGAAAGCAGTTATAACATAGAATGCTGCATGGATTTCCTATGGAAATTTTCTATGGATTCTGGCAGTTTAAGGTATCCAGAGATGCAAACATGGCACTAATTTGGATTCAGCTAAACTAGATAATTTTTATCTGGATCCCTAGTCCTAACCTCCTTTCTGTTCCATACTAACTTTTCACTAAATAAGTATTGTTCTTTTCCTACTTTGTTCTTAGGAATAGGTTAGTTTGAAACCTCGTGTTCCTACTTTGTACTAGATAATTTGAAGCATTGCAGGAACTCTTCTATTTACATCTTGTTTTATTTGGGACTATTCAGCAAATTACAAGGCAGTGCAGTCACTTTCACTCACAACCCTAAATTATGAGAGAAGTTCCATATTGCTGCAATACTTCATGGACAATGGTGAAGGTGAGTACACTATTTTCCTTTTCATGGTATCATGAAATTCATGCCCATGGGATCACTATTGCATGCTGAAAAAGCTAATGAGCCCTGGAAAGTTTGTTTGTTAGTAGCTTGAAGAGGATGTAAATATATTTTACTGCAATAGTGTTGTATATCATCAGCGGCTTAATGCTACGTGCTTTGTGCCCATTATTTTCTTGTATAGCAATAAAAAACAAAGCTGGACCAGCTTGTGATTAGCGGGTCATTACTAGATGCACCTAACGGATCGTACAGATTTCAAGTATAATGTGTGCGCACTCTGAAAATGTTCTGCTTCTCTATTTTATCATGAATTCATGTGTTGATGTTGAACTATTCGCGGCATATAAAATCATTTCCTTAACAATAGCTTTTGCTGCTGCATCTATGTGAATAAAAATTCCATGGCAAGAAATTACATTATTTAATCATCAAAATTTCTTGGGTGGAACTTTCCTAGTCCTCACACCACAACAGGTTTCCAAGCAAGAGCATATTCTTCCATTTTGGTCAAGCTGGCGGAAATTGTTTAGAATTAAACTGCCACATGAGCATGTACATTTAGGTGCTAAAGCCTCAAGGCTTACACACCCTGATTTGTAAGTACTAAGTTTTGAGTTATGCTTTTTATGTGTTTATCACTCTATGGGGGAAGAAAAAATTTACTCTGTTTGTCAAATTTGATAGGCTGCAGATTGCAAAAACAAGACCCTACTATAGAAATGGTATAACTTGTCTCTTGGTTAATGTAACACTATACTAACAGTTGCTGACTTTTCTTTTACTTCACAAATCTATTCAGAGAACTATTTCTTGCTGGATAAGGACGGCAGTGTTCACATTTTCATCCACAAGCAGGCAGCGGCAACAGATATTTTGAAGTCCTTCATACATGGACTCGTGTTAGCACATTTGATGCAGAAGAGCAAATCTGGGCATGTGGAGGCTCGCCAATGGATTGATGAGAAATATAACACTTTTATCTCAAAGGTAAAGCCCTATACCATAGAATATAGATGTTCATGTTGTGATTGACTTGCTACGACATTAACTGATGTTAGTTTTGCCTCTCAGCGTTTCTTAATTTGTATCTGCAATTCCACATACAAATTGACTTGTATTACAACTGATGTTGTAATTCATGCAAGTCCAAAATCTTCAAAGAGCCATCTCTTTGAGGCTCTGAGCTTATATTTGTAGAATGAACACATAGTTGTAAATGCCTTCTATATCATTAATGGTAGGCTTGTGGAGATGTACTATACTCCCTGTCTGTCTGCTACAGCTAATGAAAATGAGGAATCCATGCATTTGTCTGTTGTATATGGCACAAAAACTGCGGTGGAAGAAGTCAGATCCATAGAAGTTAAGGAATGCTCCTGTTTTGGGTATGTCAAAAACCAAAAGCTGGGAGTCATCGTACATTGATTTTCGCCTTAGCATGGCTACCCCAAAATGGCGTATATCCCCATCACAGATAGCAGTATAGCACCATCTTGTGCAGGTGTGTTGGAGTACATTCAGGTCTCTTAGTAGCCTGGTTGTTGTACTTTGTCAAAGGGTGGATTTAGATCTGGTAACATTTTGTGATGGAAATGTGAACTTCACCGTTTTTGCAGTTGCCTTCTACTGATGATGATTATTTTTCTCCCCTTTGTGCAGTTGCAAGTTGAAGGTTACTCAACAGAGCGACTTCTTTCACACTCGATCGTGTGGAGAGCACATTGGATTCATGGTCCCTCTAAAGAGAAGCTCGAGGAGGATCCCTCTGAAGAGAAGCTCGAGTAGGAGGAATCAGTTGAAGGTAGCAGTATCTGTTCGACGCGATATTATTAGAGCAATTTGACATACGGCATAGGATACATTCCATATCTCGTTTGTTTCCGTTCCGAATTGCCACTTTTCACCATGGAGCCTGCATTGCATCTTGTTAATCGCATGGGATATAATTTAAAAGCTACTTGATAATAATACCATTAAATGATATAGCAAATGGTTTCGTTGGTATTTGGTACCAGGTTACTCGTGAGCTGTACATCGCAAGAAATCCAATGCTGCGTACTTTTGTTTACAAGTGTTGCTTAAAACGAAAAGGTGCCGCTTCCTGTCTAAATGATATGGAGCGCCACAAATCACCCTGTTGGGAACTCTTCGCTGCATACAAAACATGCACACTCATCACCTGAAATGTTGCCAACTACAGCCTTTGCTTCTCGTGTCAGTAGTATTGTAGGACCTGACACTTGTATATCAACTAATCCTTCCCTTGAGATTGGTTGGGAACTCAATGTTCGACGATCCATGACGCTGTTTAGAGCGATGCGCCCATTCACCTTGAGCCTTTTGAATGTATCTGCAGGAGAAGGCTCAGATGATTCTGGGTGATCTCTCTTTCTGCCTTGTGTTTGGTTGTCCGGTGCATCATGAAACTTGCCTGCAGAAGGTCCACAAACTTCAGTGCAGTTTAGATGAATACTAGTTTTTTTTCCAAATAAAAAAAAAGAAGAATACTTGTAGGCTTGGGTGAAGCATTTGTGTTCACATTAGAAGAAGCTGAAGAGCTCAGAATATCAGAAAGAAGCCTGGTCTTTGGAAACAAACGCTCCTCTGAACTTTCGTCCCGTTCTGTTACTACCTGCACTAGTACAGCTGCTAATATCAGCTAAGCAATGAATATATCATTCAAATGGAAAGCAAGCCATTATATCGTGCAAGGCACAAACACAGAAGATAACTGGAAACTCTATAAAAATGCATTGTGAAGTAGGAACACATATATATGGCTAAAATTCAGCCTCTGACTTCACATCTACTTAAATAGCATAAACTCGCCTTTTTTCTAATGCATTTGCTGCTCAAAGCAAGTTACTAAAAATACCTTTTTTTACTCGCAGAATATTTTTTAAGAAGCAAAATATGGCTATGATTGGAACCACAACGAGCAAACAACAAAATGATACCTAAATTTTGGCATTTCAACAAAAGATGCCCTGCTTCATTGAAAGTCTGAAACAACTATTAGAAGAGATGTAAAGGATTTTTGAAGGGTTTCAATCCATGAAGCCACAAGTAAAATATCATCAGGCAAATCAAGAACCAAAAGCCTCAGAAACAATTCTCATCATGTTTGGAACAAAAATCAGGGAGTACTTTTTTCCTTACTAGCAGCAGCTTACTGGAATGTGATTCCATGAGTAAACATTGGTGTGAAATAATGCACAAGCGGAGCAGTACATATGCACACATGCAATTCAAATAATTCTGAGTTCTGTCATTAAAGTATTGAGAACACATTGAACATAACACAACACGGCTTACTACAACATGAGACAAATTGGCAATGGATGGTAAAGGACAATAAAATCTCGTTTTAGGAAAAGGAAATTAAAGATAATTTAGAAAGCATCGGATTACTAAAATAATTAGGATGGGAACCATGTTGTACCTCATCCTGCTTACTTTTAATTTCATCTGCTTTTCCAGTTGATGCTATCTTCTCCGTGGCCTTATAGATTGCAGGCAACCCAGGCTCTTGTTTCACTGCAAGCAGTTTAGTAAATCCAGGAAGGGCTTCTGTTTGTGCAACCCTTGGAACATTCAGAGTGAACTTAATGAGGGGTTTCTTTTCAGAAACAACAGTTTCAGATCCAGCAGTAGATACTATGGGTAGACGATGGGCTTTAGTAAATCCCGGAGGAATATCAAGAGAAAATCCTGGAGGGGTGTCCAAAGGAAGGCTGTGAGAAGGGTCTATGTAAGACTCAGTAGTTTCTCCTGTATGAGGGAGATGATGAACTTTCATGAAGCCAGGAGGGACATCAAGAGAAAGCCCCGGAGGTATGCCCAAGTTAAGGCTTGGAGATGAGTCTATGTAAGGCTCAGTGGTTTCTCCTGTATGGAGTAGACAATGGGCTTTTGTGAGGTCAGGGGGGTCATCATGAGGAAACCCAGGAGGTGTGTCCAAAACAAGGTCTGAACCAGCAGGAACTCTAGGAGCAGATTGACAAGTAGAATCTGTAACCAGAGGAAGTATAATAAGCAAATCATGGATCAACAAAAAACAAATCAGTGGAATAATAAGATGTGCCGGCACATAGAGAAAAGCACTCATACCTGAAGAGCTTGCCACAGCATTTGGATCAGGAGTCTTCAGCATTTTCATGCATTCGTTGGTTATATCTCTTTCTCTGCTAACTGCCACATCCAATTTATTACCAATCTCCCCACATTTTTCCTTCTCTGTTTCTTTGTCTTGTGTCTCCAAAATCTTGCCAGTTTCCTTATATTTGTGCCTCTCAATCTCTTTGCATCCTGTTGCATCAAACGACACTTCAACCCCACATTTGCCTCTCTTTAACTCTTTGCCATTTGTCAAGTCCAAGTTCATGCCAATATCTTCAAGTTTGTTACACAAGTCCCCATTTGATAGACCGGTATTGCCAATCTTCACATTACTTGTTTGATTATAGGATCTGTGCAGCTCCCGGAAAACACCCCAAAAGTAAAACTTATCACATTTTCCTGTTAAATTGGTAATTATACAGAAAGGTTAGATGATAAATTTGTACATGCATACTACTTTTTAAAACATTTAACATGGACTGTATTGCTATGCACATGCAAACTCCATGTGATGAAATCATCTGGTTGTAAGAGAAACTATTGTGATGAATAAAAAACAGGTATTACAAAAACAATCATATTAAAAAAAATATTCATACAAATAAGATTACCAAATAGCAACTTTGAGAAATGCATGCATCACAGTATCAGTTTGTTTAAGCATACAAGTGCAAGCATTGTCAGTTATGGGGGGATTCGTGACATGGTTTATAATGGAAATGGGACATAGAAAGGATCATGGAACATACTTTGATATTCTTGAGTAAGCAACTTGGATGAAAATATCAGCAACTCAATAGCACCAATCTTGGTTCGTAACCCAATATGCGAAGAAATATTTTTCAGGAGATGGTCAGAACTCCCATTTGGTCTGCAAAAAAGGAGAGAAAACACATGAATGCAGATAAGCTTCAAGCACACAGCAGCATTCTGTAGTTGACAAAAAGAGATTAAACTCCAAAAGCACTCGCATTTATTTTTCAGGGATAAATTGTTGAATCGGTTTTCAGTTGCCGGTAACTGAAATGAATACTCCCTCCATTCCAAAATATAGTAACTTCTAGCATTCGTAATCCGTCCCAAAATATAACAAAATTTCCACCTACATTCTCCTCTCAACCAATCAAAACCTTCCCCATTTAATTTCTCCACCTACCTCTTTTTCTCAACAAATCACAACCTTCACCCATTTAATTCCACCTATTTCCTTAATACCCGTGTTCAACCCCAAAACTTCTTATATTTTGGGACGGAGGTAGTACGTGTTAGGATATGACAGATGATATGGCTGAACCCACCAAAATCATTGGTGATACTTCTCTGAGGATTAATTTCTATCATGCCACCTATGAGAACTTCCTCATTTTATAAATAATGAGTTGGGTCCACACCAGCAGGCCCACATGCATTGAGACGAGTGAGAGGAACAAAAGGAAAGTCAGTAGAAGCATCGATTTGAGGGGTCGTACCTTTGAAGAGAGCTAATGAAGCACAGTCCAATATCTTGTCCTTCTGGAGGTTTCATCTTGAATGTTTTCGGCCACAGATGAGAAAGAGATCTAGCCTCTAGCTTTAATATTTCAGGCATTAGTTTTGAAGCTTCATATACTTGGGCAGAAATTTCAAAAGGGAAATGGGCTTCAAGTCCATCACAAATATGTGTTAGCTCTCCAGTCACTTCAAATTTACCCCTATAGAACATGGAAACAGATCTTCAATGTTTAACTGAAAATCAAACACACGTATACTAAAATAGCAAAGTCTCACAGATTTTCCATTACAACTTAACTTCAGCATTGGATAAAAGTTCAACACTTCCAAATTGCATAATAATTCCAAAAACAGAAGCAGCATCACTAGTTGTACATGTGAAAATTGTTCTGAGATAAATAGCTTACCACATTAGCACTGACACAAAAAAGCTCAAGATAATTCTGCAAATACTCTGCTAATCAACTACATTTGTTGATTAGCTTCATTGCTTACCAGACAAGATTCAAGGCTTATAACACAAATGAAATAAAAACGATGTTCTTGTTTAGACAAAAATGCCAATTTCATCCATTAGTACATCAAGTTTGAGGTCAACTTTAGATAACTTTTGAGTTTGTAATTGATCCCAAAACAAATTTTTATACAACATGGTAGCTACAGCTTATCCGGTTTGAAAGATAAATATAGGGCATGTAACTGGTAAAATACAGTGCAATAAAAATAAATTCTAGTGATAATTCAAAAATACTCTAATGCATGAAGTAAATTACTTACTTCCAGCAGGCTTCTGGTTGGTAATGCTTCTTGTGCAGCTTTGTATGTAAAATTACTGGGGTACCTGTTTGCACCAATACCAATGTTACTACAAGTCTACAACAATGTTCTCAAAAAATGTTTTTCATCAATAAATCTCCACAAGGTAAAATGGTGCCCAAGGCTAAAACTTAGTACCACTGCTTTCACTTTTTCAATTTTCAATAAGCATAATCATCAAAGGGCTAAATGCAGGGATGTCTGGATGCTACAGTACAATTCATGTCAGCTATTTTAAATATGTAGATGAAAGAATAGAAGAGATTTGTCAGGATCCACACTATACCCGAAGATACATTGCAATTGATTGGTGCCTCCTGGTTCGTTTGTTTTTCTGTAATGATATGGCTCTTAGTAGATGGAACTGCTTCAAAATCATCAGGCAGTTCAACACATCGTGCATGAGATGTAGACTGTGGACTTTGTGTTGGAGGAATGATTGTTTCACTTTGCAGTGAGCCCACCTTGCATTTTGTATCAAATAAATTTGGTCTGGAAGAAGGCCTTGGAGCAGTATCAGGATATGCCTCATAGGATTTTTCACTAAGCACAGATTTTGGGCTCGGTAATGCAGGCTCCATGGTTAGTTTTTTTTGCACTGAAGGCGCCACAGCAGTTCTTGTGCCTTGACATTGTAACGTGCCCAAATTACAGCTCATAGGGGATGACTTCTCATTGCCAGGTGCACAAAAACTTTTAGCAGAAGGTTCTGCATTTGTACCAGGAGGAACTGCAGTTGAATGTGAAGCAAGCACATGCGCAGATGAGAAGGTTCTGGCGCGTGAACTGCAACTCTTGACATATGCTTCTCTATTACCCGATCTGCTAAGATTCTTGGGAGCAGTGACATCGGTACTAAGAGGTGTCCCAGAAGGTTGTGAAAGAACAGCCCTGCAGAATGGTGATTGACACTTTGAAAGAGAAGCTATTTGTGTTGTAAAGGAATTTTTGATATAGCCCCCGACAAGTGAGTGACCATTTTCAGCTGTCACAGGCCATTTAGGAGAGATAGATGAGGTAGCAAGTGAGTGAATCTTTTTAACTGCCCCAGGCCAGTTAGGAGAGATACATGAGGTAGCAAGTGAGTGACCATTTTCAGCTGTCCCGGTCAAGTTTGGAGAGATACATGAGGTACCAACTGAGTGACCATTTTCAGCTGTCCCAGGCTGGTTAGGAGAGATACGTGAGGCAGCTGCTGAGACTGGTGGTGTAGGCCTCTGATTGACCACTGTAGGTGTCACAAGAGACACTTTATGTGAACTCGGAGGGGGAGTGACACTTCGTCTGCATTGCCTTTTCTGTAATCCATCCAAGCCAACAGTTTTACCACATAGTTTTCTATGCCGTACATATGTAATTTCTTCTGCAGGAATTATCTTTACTCTTGCATCAGGTTTTGAATATGTACCGCCATAAGATTTGAGCATCGCATACTTATTTGAAGAGTTTGGCTTTGCAAATCCCATTGTCTCAAGCATTGCGTCATTGGTATGATGGATTTCATGCCTTGTGAGATGGCCCAAAACAGCAAAAATACTACTATTAATTATAAAACCAATAGGACTAGAATTAACACATAAACATTGCAGATTTTATCATGTATAAAAATATGCATGACATTTGAATGCAATCCAGGTAACAGAGGATTTTATAGTCTGTCAACAGCTTGCAAGAGCCAAAAAAAAATGTATGCATGCCTCACATAATGCTGTAATAACAAATGGATCAACTTTTGTGAGAAATAGGAAGCCATACAAAATAAGGAAGCTAGTAGTCTAGTATATTACGTATGAATACTCAATGGTCAACAGACATAAATTTTTTTTAAAAAAAACAAAGCTTCAACCAATATACCATATCTTACCTGAAGAAGTATTATGCTCAGAATGACATCATCTCATTCTAATTTTGCAACACTGACTCGATATCAGATGTGAAATAATTTTTTTGTGCGTAGAAAATTAACATGTATCAAGTTATAAATTGGATCATATAAACTTATATGCAACTCAATTAAATTCACATTTACAGCTTCTTTCTATTACCTGATTCCTTTGGGTCATTATGATCCATATTTGTGCATGTGCAAGAAAAAATAATACTCCTATATGCTTAAAGGGTCTAGTGCAAGCCTAATAACTAGGTGTAATCATGCAAAACCTCACATAGCCAATAATTAGCCATCGGATGAAAGATGAATGAATGGCTGCTCTGGACTAGGAGGAAGCAGGGATATTCTAATAAATAACCCTCCATGAATTGAGTGGGTTATTAAGAAGTTTATCCACCACATGACCCTTAAATCCCTGAAAATTTGATCTATTCATTCATCCAACATATGTTGGTTAACGTGTAAAGTCTATATGATTTCATCTAGCTATTGGTTGCACTAGATAAGTCCCCTTTTACCAATATTTAATTATTTATGATATGCATTGGTGGGTTAGGAATATAGGTTAAGTTTCTCAATCTATGGACATTTATGCAGGTTAAACAGACAAGCTACCTTGGTATTACGAGTAGTTTGGACACTTTCAGTAAATTATTGAAAAGTTTTTTTGGCACCAAAGAGAACAGAATGCATTAAAGTAGCATTATCCTTGTGGACAGAAATGCAAATCACAATGATAAATGGCAAGCTTCTAAAAGAATCTTTAGGTAAAATGCACATGACAAAGGTGTAAAAACAAGTCTATCTTCGTTTAATATAACTAAATAAGCACAAAGGACATAAACAAAAGGACCTACGCATGCTCTGGAGATTTCTTGCACTGACAACGTATTACATTTCCTGAATCGATTTTATTACCACAAGTTGCACAAGCTCTATCCTGCAGCAGTTGAACAAAACAAAACAACATTACACGTTTAGGTGTCCCTGTATGGAAATTAAAAACAATAATCTGGTAAAGGCATAATTTCTTTTATTATTGAAGTAACATCAGGAGGGTTGCCTTAATTTCAATTAAGCAGAACCAGAATTTAAAGAACAATTGAACAAACGGTAAGAAAATAAGAAAAAGGAGAAAAAATGGGCTAAAGGCCCAATGACACACTGTAGAGTATAGATTACCCATGAATGAATTGGTTTAAACAAACGCTCCCACCAAACTCCAAGCGCGTACCTTGCCTTTGATCTTATGAAGTAGGGCTTGTCGGGGCTGTCTCGACATGTTGGAAGACCACTACTACCAGATTCCCCATGTTACAAGACTACAAGAAAGGCATAATGAGGGTGGACCCTTGACTCTAGACATCCTAATCCAAGTGTGAAAGTTGATTGGAAGGCTGTTATATATATGCATGCATATATATGCCCGTCACAAAC
This sequence comes from Oryza officinalis, assembly GCA_008326285.1. NCBI lineage: Eukaryota > Viridiplantae > Streptophyta > Magnoliopsida > Poales > Poaceae > Oryza > Oryza officinalis. Next base: position 11,563,792 of record BDMV01000003.1, on the reverse strand, counting down.
ATTAGGCCGACAAGATGAAACTAAGGTGATATTACAAGATGAAACTAAGGTGCTATGCAGGAAACCAACAAACACGTCCTAAGAGCATGTCCACACAAATGTAAAAAAGAATCAACCATAGAGATGTCGTGTGTACTCAATGTGGTAAACGCTGTCGCACTGGTAGTTTCATACTTACATGGCAACCAGAATGACCCGCAAAATATATTAGAAAAAGAAATGACCCACATAAGTACCCGTATATTAGATCAAACGAGGTCAGACATAGTGAAGCACCGGGTGCTAGGTAGTATACTAGCTAGTGCAGAACAAGCACAAGTGCTACTGCTACTCACACAGCTACTGCTACCAGCTTCACAAATTAAACTGGGTGACATTGCGCAACGATTAGAACAGAGCAATCCCCGCAAAGAGAATAGATAGTCTCATAACGACAAAAATAAAACACACATACAAAGTGTTTCGCAAAATCTATGGAAACAAACAGTAATTAGACCCAGCTCTCGCAAGCGGAATGCCCTACCCCAAAAAAGCCCTCTTTTTTCTCACGCGACAAAATCGGCACATCCAGTGAGCTACAAGTAACCAAAAACCCAAAAGGGGGGCGAACTAGGCGATTACGAGTAACGCTTATCGAGAGCAAAGCAGCACGTACGCAAAACCCACACACAACGAACACAACGGCAAAGGCACCAAGCCACCAACCAAACTACCCCCACCGTTCCACGCCGCAAAACACCGCGCGTAGAAAACCCTAAAGCAACCGCGAACGCCAGAAATGTGGGGAAAAAAAAGCAGAGTCCTCTCCGATCACCTTCATCCGCGCAACCCTCGGTGGCGCGTCACGGAGGCCAGCAGCAGCAGCCACCGCTGCCGCCGACGGGAACGGAGGCGGCGGCGGCCGCGCGGGCGCGGGGCTAGGGCTCCGCGGGTGCCCAGCCAATGGCCGCGCCGCGTGCGCCATTGGATCCCTCAGCGATCGCCGCATAGAGAGAGAGAAGCGAATGGATGAAAGTGGGTTTTGTGCTTGTTCGGTGCGTCTCTTTGATAGGAAGACAGAGAGAGAGAGAGAGGGGGAAGGAAGGAGAAGGGTCTCCTCCCCCGGGCCCACCTCGCAGCTTCTGTTTCGGGAAATATAGTCCACGACGGGTCTTCCAACTTCCAAGCCTACTGGCTCGTGGGCTCCACCTATGTGGGACCGAGATGTCATTGTCGCGTTGCCCACGAGGCGTGGTGGTGCGGGAGGTGAGGGGCCCACGTTCCAAGTTCGAGCGGTGGGCCCCACATCCGTCGTGGGCTGGCCGGACCAATTTTGACAGGGGTGGGCGGGCGCATCGGGCCGTCTATAATGGACGATCCGACGGCTGGAGATTGGTCTTGGGTGGAGACATGGCGACGCATCAGAAGGTTGCAGAAGACCGAAGGCATCAGCCTCTGTTGCTCACGGATTTGACCGCTGGGACCCACGCGAGGAGGTGCGTTTTGTCTTGATCGCACGGTGAGGATTTTGATCGGTTAATGTCGCGTGGAAATGGATGGGCCGAAATCTTTGGTTATTCATGTTTACGCCCGAGATTAAGGTCCATCGAAACAGATCCTACAAAATTTCTTTAAACACCCTCGCCTGAAGAATGAGTGTCCAAAATAATTAGTCCATGTTTCCGCATGTTATCGGCGAAACCAGAAAATGGCATCCAATCAATCAATCATCCATTATGTACAAGTTCTATGATCTATCAGCAAATTCAACCATAGCATATTAACATGGCTTGAACACGGCTCATCCCGATGTAAGTGTATAATCACAAAGAACAAACACAGGCAGGAGTAATGAACAATGAAACTGTGATAAATACACCATAAGGCTTTATTTGTTTAATCCTCAAAAAAAAGATTAGAGAGAATTGAGGAAGAATAATTCCACATCACAATAGATGTGAAATAAATCCTCTCTAAATCCCCTCAATTTCCTTGTGGGAGGGATTAACCGAACCAGGCCTAAGTGTGGAAGGTTCACTATTGCAGTGTCAGTTTCTCTATTGGCCCGGCGTCAGTTTCTCTATTGGCCCGGCGTCAGTCATTCTTGATCTGCAAGGATTTGTCGACCAACTTGAGTAAAACAGCCCAACTACAAAAGGACACTTCCAGCAATGCATTTAACTTGAGTGAAACAAGATCAGAAACAATAATGCTCTGTAGTCTGTGCCATGTATTTGCTCAGTCATAGCTGCTCTCAATTTCTTATGCACTATAAATATGAAACAATGTCAGATTTAGGTGCACAAGACAGCAGAAACACAAGTACCAAGCTGACTGAAATGGCAAGTGGAGAGGAAGGAAACACAAGAGTTCTCCAATGCAGTGAACTTATATATATCACCAAAGATGTTTGATGGCATTTGGCAAGTTTGCATGATTCGTCATTGAATAACCCGAGTAAACCTGCTTGTCCATGCAACTACTTCTTCTGAACACCACAGTGATAAAAACCAGATATACTAACCACCTCACTAAATTAGTTAAACAGTGCCTTCGGTTGGGATTTGACAAGTTGAGCCCTCAAAAGCAAAGGTAAACTGGGAAGGAGATGGTGACCTGACCTCCAGAATTCAGTTCTGTAGTTGAAAGACAACTGATAGCAAGGTCCATCTGCTAGAAGAGGCCTCGCTGGCGAGCAAGCGCGATCAGGTCCATATGAATAGCAGGAGTGCTATCCCTTGTGGGAATCATGAGAACTGCCTTGTACAGAGGATCGACGTTCCTGTTCTCCACTTCAGAGGTGATGCGATCAGGGCTCGGAGTTGGGGTCCTGATCTTGGCACCCCACCTCACCTTTCTTGTGCAAACTCTAGGCCTGCGCCGATGCTTGATGATATCGTTCATCTCATCATCTTGGCTGTCCTCTGAGGAGCTGCACCTAGGGGTGGTGCGTGACGTGGCTGCTGGCGATGGCAATGATGCTGGTGCTGGGGACTGGGATTGGGTAAAGGGAAGGGTGCACATGGTGATCGCATCCTCTTGAGTTGTGGGAGGTGTGCTGAAGACCTCACCATCATCACCACCATTGAGGAATGAGGAGCGGGCAAGGAGTTCTTCCTGGGAAGCGGAGATGTCGCCGCACTCCAATTCCACTGACTCCATAGTTGATTTGATCAAACCCAAATTGCAACACTATCAGATTTCCTTTAACTCAAGATTACAAACATCCTGAAATTGCCATAGAACTTCTCCCTCCCTGAAATGAATATACAGACACAAAAAGATCTGTACTTACAAATTTTCATTTGCAATTAGGATTAAACATTTATCAAAGAACAACTATTAATTAACACCCAAAACCGAGCACGATATCTTCATCAACCCAAATGGAATGCAAACAAAAGTAGTAAAATGGGTATTACTGCATTAATTTAAACAGAGCTATCACCGAGGATTTATACATGAAATTCTCACTAATCACATATGTGGAGTATCTTTCAGGTCTATATGAAAATTGACAGGAAACTCGTAAGTTAACATCAATAAGAAATAAACATAACAGAGAAGCCAGTCAAAACTCAAGTGATAAATTAGCATTAAATTTTCTACTTTAGCACTAAACAAAGAAGCCCTGGAATCGACTATTAAAGGGAGTATATCTCAACAAATAACCAAGCTCACATATCTCTGGGCATGAGATAACACATATGACAACATGGGGGCACTTGCAGCGGTAGCATGACAAAGCGACATGAGAGATTGAAGAGGAAGAACGCAGATCAAACCGGGGAGGAGGAATATTACTCTCTTCCCTGGTCCTCTGTCACGCATTTCGCCAGCAAGAAGGCCAACCGCTAGGATTGGGTGAGGAGGTGACAGGTACTCACCTCGAAGCGGAGGCGACGCCAGATTTCGAGGATAACGCGGCGGCTCCCGGGGAGGGAGGCGAGGTGGATGCGGCGGCGGGGAGGTGGACAACAGCGTGCCGGGCTCGGGCCGGTCGTGAGCGGGGCGGCCAGCGCTGGGAGTGGAGAATGGGTGTGGCCGTGCGTGGTGGGGTGGGGAAACCGGGGAAGAGGCGGCGGACTGGTGGAGTGGTGGGCTTTGGGCTGTATGGACAACAATATCTTGTCGCTGTATATTGTTTACACGAGGCCCAAATAAAATTAGGCTTGGGATGTTTAGCAGTTTGAAAAAAGATGATAAAAATAATCGTCCTTCTCTCGTTCTTCCTTATCCCATGTGAAAAAAACCGTTCTGTTTGCGTCGTCCCAAATCCCACAAAACCCGCTCTCAAAAATCTAAAAGAAAAAAAAAAGAGAAAACATGTTCCTATATTCTGTTGCAATACACATTCACATAAAAAGGACAAAAGGACCAAAAGAAAGGAAAAACATTCTCCACTGTTTGTAACATACAGGCAGGCATGTGACTAGTTAGAGAAGGTAGAGAGGTCTATGGGAGCACCATACAAATTTATATGCCTTTGTTTACCTAAAATTTGGCATGGGGCGGGAGTATATCTGGTTTGGGCTCACGGTGTGGTTTCGCCGATGGGATTTTATGGATTCGTTCTTCAAGACAAGTGACTATTGTGGTCTTTCAAAAACTAATATGTAATTGAGGTTCATTTAAGTTTTGTTCAATTTTTTATTTGTCCTCTCTTTCATTAGTGACATGATCGAGTGTAACGGATGTGATAGAGAAAAATACCATGTCAATTTGGACCGTTATCTTCATTTTACAGCTTCTTTTCTATATTGGTTCATGTTTTCCTATGTTAGGTATAAGATACTCTAAGGCTTGTTTGTTCTAAAAATATGGCACATGACTTCATAATGGTAAAGCTATAACTCCTAACTTCATAATGGTATAAAACTATAACTTTCTGATGAATGAAATTCCGATTTTAAATAATTCGGGATAGTGTTGATTTGCTTGGAATTTCTGGGTTGTGAATTGAATTTTTCAGATCAAGTTAATTTCCGTCACTTTTGAAAAGAGTAAAGTCCGTTTTGAATAGATTTGAGGCAGAATTTAAGGAACGAGGTAAGATAACCACTCATATAAATACATTACGATCGTCAAGATCTATTGTACCACAAGTCCATATAAGGCTTATTTGGAAATTGGATTTTTAGCAAATGGGAAAATTTCCAGTGCACATAAGTCCATATAAGGCTTAGAGATTTTTATCTCTAAAGAAGTGTAGTACTACTACTAATCAAAAAGTAATTAGGGGAAAACTCGGTGAAAAATAACCGCAGCCCGCAGGCGATAGTCCGGACGAGACCGAACCAAACACCAGTAGACCACCAGTCCACCACCACCCCGCCGGCGCGACGCCTCCGGCGCTTTCGTAGGGGGCAAGCTGCTTGGCGCGGCAGGCCTCTCCTCCCTTCTAAGGGCCTTGGCGTCGTGGCGCGATCCAAACCGCCACGCCACTATCCCCAACCACACCGACAATCCGATCGCCGCATCGCCGCCGCCGCTCCGCCTCCCGCACCAAAACCCTCGCCGCCGGCGGCCGCTACGCCGAGATGCTCGCGCCGCTCCCGCGCCTGACGAGCGCGCTCCGCGGCCACTACGACGCCGACCAGGCCTACCTCCTCCGCAAGTCCGCGCTCCAATCCCTCAAGCTCCCGAGGTTTATCCCCCCCCTTCCCTCTCCCTCTCTCCCCTTGCCGTCCCCCAAATCCCAATCGCCGCGGGGAAAACCTAACGATTTCGTCCTCCGCAGGCCGCGCGATGAGTGGGAGCTCGCACGGAAGATCGTCCCCGACTGGGACGATGGTAAACGCATCCAGAACCTTGGATTGTCTTGTGTTACAATCAGCTTCTGCCTTAGCGCGTCTGATTTTTTGGTATAATAACTGGTTGCAATTGCTCTTGGTGTTGCAGCGCCCAGTGATGTGCGCCAGGCGTACAAGCAGTTCCTCGGTGCCGTGGTGGAGTTGTTGAATGGTGAGGTCGTGTCTGAAGAGCTTCAGGAAGTTGCCCCTGCTGTGTACGCCTTTTTTGCTGGCGATGATTCGCAATCTAATGTCGCTGACAATGCCCTTCGCAGAAGGTAATGGCACAACTGTTATGGTTCGAACTTGTATGTCCAATTGATGATTTCATGTAAATGCTTTAGCTTCTTCTTTTTTGGATATCCCAGTACTTAAGATGTGCCTATCTCCTCAGGAATGAATTGGAGAACCTTGTGGGTTACAGTGTGCAAGACTCTGTTTCAAAGAAGCTAGCCCAGTTAGCTCAGATGCTCTGTTCTCTTCAACGGGCAAGGGGCCATGAACTTGTTCAGAGAAATGCAGAGGATGCAGACGAAAGTGTCACAAGTGAATTTGGAGCAAACTTTGATTTCAAACCACCTCCTCGTTTCATTGTAGATGTTTCCCTTGATGATGACCTACCCTTAGGAAGTAGTGGATTGAGCTCTAAACCTTCTGAAAATGATCAATATGATGTCGGCAGCACATCCGCAAGCCGTAATTCAGTTTCTCCTGGGGGTCATGTAAATTTGAGGTGGCTAAAGGATCAGTGTGATTTGATAACTAGAAGTGGTGGTTCAGTTCTCTCAGGAGATGAACTTGCAAAGGCTTTGTGCAGAGTGCTCCTATCTAATAAAGCTGGCGACGAGGTATGCAATGTTGTGGAGTAAACTGCTTTTAGTTTTTCCTTTTGGTGCTATAATAATCTAATGGCACCACTTCACAGATAGCTGGTGAACTGTTGGACCTTGTTGGTGATGCTGCTTTTGAAACTGTTCAGGATCTCCTTTTGGTAAGAGTGGAAGGCCATTTTATTTTCCATATACAGTTTATTTTGCATGTTGTTCTTCATACATGATACATGATATGTCAGTTAGTCCTGTATCTACAACCTATCTAGGAAGCTGGGCATATAAACCAGACTAATTCCAGGACTCACTTTACTGGTGCAAATCACGCAACAACATCACTAAAACCTCCTAGTTGGCCATATATCCAAAGGGTATGGTGTATCCAACATTCAGAACTGTCTTGGCACTGTTTAAGTTCAAACTTTGACCTCTTGTCTTTTTGCGGAGAATTTATAAATACTTGAGAATATATTATATTATTGAAGTGTGTAGCGCCATAAATATAATCATACAACTTTCATCCATCATAAATATAATCATTTAAAAGTAATCTGTCGTCAAAGCGAGATGGCCGTAGTCAACAATGTCAGTTATTCGAGAATGGAGGGAATAGTGAACACTCAGTACAACAAGAAGATTATTCGTGTCCCAAATAGGAAGTCGAGTGCTAGAAGGACTACCTGAAGCCTTATTGGCGCTGTTTATTGTGGCTATCTAGCAATACCAAGAAAAGGAGCCATACAGTAAATGAACTTTCTTACGAGGATATGCATACATGAGAAATATGGAAACAAAAGGGGCCTTATTACTATATTCATTAAGCACTTTATTTATTTCCTTTCTCAACTATATCTTCATCTGCATTACAACAAACATTTTTCATGCAGCGTTGTTTCTGCTATATCATCATCTGCATTACATCATATGCATTTTATTTGGCTAGTTATTGCAGTTTTGTTTCTGTCATATATCATGTCTATTTAGTCGAAAACATTTTTCATGGTTCTCACTGGTGCTACAAGAGGTATTGTAGAACTACAAAAAATAGCTCTGTAGCACACCCAAATTAATAGCGGGGCTGAAGTGGCAATGCAAGTTGTTTTGCTGGATTTGGTCTTGCGTCAGAAAATTTGAAGTATGCATACAATGCTTGAGGATCAATATATCAAAACATGGCAACTCTGAGTTAACCCTTTTTATCAAAGTGAAAACAGACTCACAAACGAGCTTCTAAGCATGAGTTCTGCTGCATGTGGGGTGGGCTTCAGTGAATTTTGGACTCTGGGACATACAAATGTAATGCTTGTCTGCAAATTCTGGATTTCTAATACTATATGTGCATGCCAAAAAGTACTTTATCAGCATCTGACGCTTCATTGGTCGTTAGGAAATGTGATAGTGATTAGTGAATGGTCACTGATGCAATCATTTCCTATGGGTTCACCCTGATTGCTCAGCACATTTCCATATCTGGAGTTAAAGATCTCGTCTGTAGATTGCAAAGTTCCTTATTTATGGTTCAGTTCATTAATACATAGTGGATTCCATTTGTTACCATGATAATAATCTTTTTTACATTTTGGTCTACCATATGATAATGTAATCAAACATGATCATGTCATGCCCTGCAGCATAGGAAAGAGCTAGTGGATGCAATTCAGCACGGATTGATGATATTGAAATCAGAAAAAATGTCTTCAAGTAATCAACCAAAGATGCCAACATATGGCACACAAGTATGCCAACTTGGTTTTTTGATTGCTTCCATCTTCCTATGTTTTGTATACCTTGTTAAAAGTTAAATGCCCTTTCTCATATTATAGGTAACAGTACAAACAGAATATGAGCGCCAACTTGATAAGATTAGGAGGAAAGAGGAAAAACGTGGCAAGCGTGGTACAGAAACTGGAACAAATGATATTTTTTCTGATGATTTTTCATCCTTTCTCCTGGCGAGTGAAAGAAAGCAGCCATTTGATGATGTGATTGGGACTGGAGAAGGGGCAAACAGTTTTACAATAACTTCTCTTCCTCAAGGGACCACAAGGAAACATATGAAGGGGTATGAAGAAGTGAAAATTCCACCAACTCCAACGGCACCATTGAAACCCAATGAGAAGCTGGTACATCCGTGGTCTTATCCTTCGTTTGCTTGTGCATGTGTCTTTTAATTGATTTGAAGAAGCTGTGGTTCTGTATTACATTAAAAGGAACCATGTCATCTAGCAGGACAAGTCTTGCATTACAATTAGTAGCAACATAGCCGCGTGCTGCGATGGATGCCCATAAATATACTATAATTTCTAGAGTTAAAAATGCAAAAACATATTTATCCTCAACCCTGATAAAACACATGGCTATATGAGATCAACCAAAAATCTAAAAACACAAATATTCAAGGAATGCGTTTTTATGTAAAAGATATCACAAACAACTCACACATGCCACTAAAGATCTTGATGGTGGGATGGGTGTAGAACATACCATCACCCCCAATTCCACTAAGGAGTAAACATTTTAAGATGATTGCCCAGAGTCATACTTGATTTTTTTTTTACTTACAACAATCTTTATGTAACTCTTTGACCCAGAGAATTCTTAGAATGTGGATTAATGAATACCTAGTACTAAGATTATAGATCATGGCCTGAATGGGTTGGCCACCATGCATGCAGTTTTGCTGAAGGGTACTCTCAGATGCAAGCTACTGCAGGTCAGGGTTCACGGGTCAGCCAACCAGATGAAACTGGTTTTGAAGTTTGAACACTATCTGCTGGTGAATGGCTGAAGGGATCAATTCGCTTCACAACTTTCTTTGTCTAACCCACTGCTTTAATCTGTGGACAAAAAAAATTCACATTTTGCATATGTGCGATAGTAGTCTTCTCTTCTTTAATTTGCTTGGCAAAATGGTTTCACTTGCACCAATCTTATAAACTCTTTAGAATAAGCAGATCTTAACAACTGATTGCATGTCAATAGTGGTGTCTTTTTGTCGGTAACTATGGTGTTCTCTTTGTCTTTGCCAGATTGAAATAAGAGAGTTGGATGAACTCACCCAAGCTGCTTTCCAGGGATACAAGTCACTCAACCGTGTTCAGAGTCGTATTTTTCAAGCTACATACTACACGAATGAGAACATTCTAGTGTGTAACTAAGTCTGCTAACCGTGCATTGCACCTTTTTTTAAATATTAGACTTGTGCCATTGCATGTATTTTTGTTATCATAGCTAACTTGCATCAATTTTCAGGTTTGTGCTCCAACAGGTGCTGGCAAAACAAATATTGCAATGATTGCTGTTCTTCATGAGGTATTCATTGGCAGAACCTTGAAAAGCTTTACCAAATTCTACAAGCTGCTGATTTCTACCATTATCCCCCTGTTTTATCTGCTTGTTAATAAACATCTAGTTGAGAACCTTAAATTTTGGGTTGGGCACTTCTTTTGCAGGTCAAACAACACTTCAGAGATGGCATTTTGCATAAAAACGAATTCAAAATAGTCTATGTTGCCCCTATGAAGGTATTCTTCTTGCCTATTCTATGTTTTTTGACCAGGTCGCCTGTTCGATGTTATTGTTGAATGTTCTGATTGGCATTTTTGCAAAATTGTGTCATTTAGGCTTTGGCTGCGGAGGTAACATCCACATTCAGTCGCCGATTATCTCCATTGAACCTGGTTGTTAGAGAACTTACAGGAGACATGCAGCTAACCAAAAATGAGATCGAAGAAACACAGGTATGCTCTTACTTTGTTTCATTATTTTCAGTTGCAGGTCTGAGCTGTAATATTTGGTGCTTTCCATAGATGATAGTGACTACTCCTGAGAAGTGGGATGTCATTACACGGAAAAGCAGTGACATGTCACTGTCAATGTTGGTGAAGCTTATAATCATTGATGAGGTGCACTTGCTAAATGATGATAGAGGTTCAGTCATTGAGGCGCTAGTTGCTCGGACTCTTCGCCAGGTCAGTTTTTTTTAAAGGAGCCCCTTCTCCTTTTCCTTTTGATATGGAAAGGGTCCTTATGCTTAATGATGGCAAAAATTAAACTTGAATGATCTGTAAACTTGTGGCTATTAAGATGGATATACTTGAAATTTATTATGCATCCATATGACAAGTCTTTAGATCATGAATGCTCTTGTTTAGATCTTGTCTTTTACCCTTGATTCATATTTATGAATAGTCTGAATCTTACAGGTTGAGTCTATGCAATCAATGATTCGCATTGTTGGCCTATCTGCTACCCTGCCCACTTACTTGGAGGTCTGTTACCTTAAATTCCATGTATGCTACATGAAATTGCAAATTACTGATACCATGAAATTTACATTTCAGGTTGCACAATTTTTGCGGGTTAATCCAGATACTGGTCTTTTCTTTTTCGATTCGAGTTACCGTCCAGTTCCTCTTGCTCAACAGTACGTTGGAATCAGTGAAAGGGATTATGCTAAGAAAATCGAACTATTCAATACATTGTGCTATGAGAAGGTCACTTTTTTATATCATGATCATATGGATTTCTGCATCGTTACCTATCTTTAATTTCTGTGTTAAATTAATAGGTTGTGGAGTCCATTAAGCAAGGTCACCAAGCATTGGTTTTTGTTCATACTCGTAAGGATACGGGGAAAACTGCTAGAACGTTGGTAAGCCACATACTAGTGTGCGAGACATCGTCTAATTGCTTTATAGAACTACTATGATAATATTCTGGTTTCTAATTCTTTTCGCATGCTATGCAGATCGACCTAGCTGCAAATGCAGGAGAATTGGAGTTATTTTCATGTGCTGACCATCCCCAATATGCATTAATCAAGGTATGTTCTCACCTTTATCTGAAGCGTTAACTTGAATCTACCAGTTATTATTCAACTAGTCTTTTGGTTGCAGAAAGATGTTAGCAAAGCCAAAAGTCGTGAAGTTGCAGAATTTTTTGAATCTGGTTTTGGTATCCATAATGCTGGAATGATTCGATCAGATAGAAGTTTGATGGAGCGCTTGTTTGCTGATGGGCTCCTGAAAGTAAGTACTCTTCTTTTTTGCCAATCAACAGTTTTGACAAGGGTTGTAACATATTTCTGTTTTAGGTCCTTGTTTGTACTGCAACATTGGCTTGGGGAGTGAACTTACCAGCTCATACAGTCGTTATAAAGGTCAGTATCTGCTTTTTGGGTCCAAAACAGACATGTGACAGCAACACCCAGTTTCCTGGCATTTATTATGATTACTTTTATGACTGTATTGGTAAATTGTAATATACTGTTAATCCATATGTCAAGTGTTAGAATTCGTTTCCTCCAGTTTAGTAAACGAAACAATAATAAATATGGTGACTTCCCACAAACAGGGAACACAACTATATGATCCTAAAGCTGGTGGATGGCGAGATTTGGGGATGCTTGATGTGATGCAGGTACCTCTTTGAACTTGCCTTGATTCTGGCGTGCTATATTCATTTCTAGCTACAATGTTTCTAATGTTAATTTTATTTCTTATTAGATCTTCGGTCGTGCTGGACGACCACAGTTTGACAAAAGTGGTGAAGGAATTATTATCACGACACATGACAAATTGGCTTACTACTTAAGATTATTAACAAGTCAGCTTCCAATAGAAAGCCAGGTTAGCAAATGACTTTTTGATGCCGAGACTATTGAAATAAGGATGCGGAAAATATCAGTGAAACTTTATCTTAGTTCAGTTATGAGGTGAAGAAAAGATTCAAGAGGATGGCCCTAACATTGAATACATAGCGCTGTAGATGGGTAGGATAATGCATACACTCGTAAGGCCCATAGATACATTTGGAGATGCATCTTGTACTTTTCTTTCCTTACTTTGCTTCTTGGTCTTGGCTGGTGGTCAGTTGGTTGATGTTGTATGTTCATTCGGTTTGGTTTGAATTTGACAATTGTGGCCATGTTCATCGTGCAGTTCCTTGGATCTTTGAAAGATAATTTGAATGCTGAGGTTGCCTTGGGCACCGTAACAAATGTCAGGGAGGCCTGTGCCTGGCTTGGCTACACATACTTATTTATAAGGATGAAGACTAATCCTCTGGTGTATGGGATAGCTTGGGAAGAGGTATCCTTTTAACGATTGTTTCTATCATTTGACAAGAAAGATAATTGTCCTTTTTATCATGCTTCATTGCACAGTTGATACTCATGTTCCGGTTTTCGAATCTAACTTTAACCTTTATCAACTCCCACCCTCATATTTCTCAAGGTTATTGGAGATCCTTCCTTGGGTTCCAAGCAAAGAGCGTTTATTATTGATGCTGCACGTGCGCTGGACAAGGCTAAGATGATGCGGTACGATGAGAAGAGTGGCAACTTTTACTGCACAGAACTTGGTCGAATTGCTAGCCACTTTTACCTTCAGTACTCCAGTGTTGAGGCTTACAATGAGATGCTTCGGCGTCATATGAATGAGAGTGAGGTAATAATGGTTTTGTCTCTTTTTGTTTGGTTGATGCTTGTGAGGTTGCACTAACCATTCTGGATACTGCCTCAGGTGATTAATATGGTGGCCCATTCCTCTGAGTTTGAGAATATTGTAGTAAGAGAAGAAGAACAGGATGAATTAGAATCCCTTTTTAAGAATACATGCCCACATGATATTAAGGGGGGGGCAACTGACAAACACGGGAAAATTTCAATTCTCATACAGGTATCTATTGGATAACTGCTGCTTTTCCCATGTATTGAGCCTAACAACTTTCTTTAACCGAGCACTGGTATCAATTTTGCAGGTTTACATATCACGTGCTCTAATTGATAGCTCCTCTTTGCACTCTGATGCTCAATACATTAGTCAAAGCTTGGCTCGCATTATGAGGGCATTATTTGAGATTTGTCTGCGCCGAGGGTGGTCTGAGATGACATCCTTATTATTAGAGTTCTGTAAGGGTGTTGACCGCAAAATATGGCCCCAACAACATCCACTTAGGCAGTTTGACAGAGACCTTTCTAATGAGGTTTGTTATCTGTTACCGCTGACCAACATTTACATTTTTATGTGTTTGCTAATATTTTTTTTATGTGTTCTCTGAATTAGATATGTAGAAGACTTGAGGAGAAAAATGTTGATCTGGATCATCTTTATGAGATGGAAGAAAATGATATCGGAGCTCTGATTCGGTTCTCTCATCTAGGAAGGGTATGCCCTGACTTAAGAAGTGGTACCTGTAACTTGTAAGGTTGATTTGAATACTGCAATTGCTGAAGAGTAGTGACTAATGAAATTGACATTCTTTTGCTGAAGGTGGTTAAACAATATGTTGGATACTTTCCATATGTCAACTTATCTGCTACTGTGAGCCCAATCACCAGGACTGTTCTTAAAGTAAGGGCTACTGTGACCTGTAATTGTTTCTTTTCTTAATAAAATTTCTAACTGTGGGGGCCTCCCCTACAGTGGTCTTGATAAAAAAAAAGTAAAGGCTAGTACTAATTGATTAATCTGAAAGAAATACCAAATTAGTTGATTATTTATGCCTGTATCTCTTGCTTTGTAGGTGGACCTTCTTATAACTCCTGAATTTGTGTGGAGAGATCGTCATCATGGCATGTCGCTACGATGGTGGATTATTGTTGAGGTGTATTACTTTACATATATTATTTTGATGCACCTGCCGCTACATCATTTTAGAGTTGTAGCACCACGTATCTTCCACCATTTTGATTGTCTTATTGCTTCGATGAAATATTCTCTTGTAGTCTTGTTAGAGATTGCTTTTTTGTTGCCTCTGTTCATGAAGTATGGAACTATGGATAATGCACGTCTTTGTTTGGTATGAATGTTTTGAGGATTCCAACTATATCTGACAGTGATATTGATTCGTGGATAGCAAATTAGTAACTCCAGAGACAGTTATAAATCTCACCATCTTCCTCAGAAACCTTGTCCAACTGTATCACTCATGTGGTTATACTAAAAGCTAACACAGTGTTGTGGGTCACGACAAATATCAAATAAATGTATCATACATTCTGAGTGTAAGAAATGCAAAAATATTATTTTGAAAGAAACTAAAACTCTATAGATGTAGTCACTTAGGATCTACAGATAATGCAATCCTTTTTTCCCCAAAAGATACTACAAATTCACAGAAGGGTGATAGTATAGAGTGCTAGAGGCTAATTATCACCACCAACTCTTGTTTTTAAGTAGTAGAGAATATACAAAGCATGTTTATTCCCTTGTATATGTTTTTAATTTGATTCTGTACAACTCTATCTATATTTATGTCATGTATTAATGTATTTACCACCAAGTGATTTAGGAAAATGCGTTGGTAACATTCAGGTTTTATTTTCCAGGATTCTGAAAATGATACTATTTATCATTCAGAGTTGTTCACACTAATGAAGAAGGCAAGAGGAACACCTACAAAGATTTCTTTTAATGTACCGATCTTTGAACCTCATCCACCACAGTACTACATACGGGCCATATCAGATTCCTGGTTAGGAGCAGAGTCACTGTTTACTGTTTCTTTTCATAACCTTACCTTGCCACAGGTGAATTCGACAATGTCTTCCTGTAGTTCTATAATGTTTTCTTTTGACTTATCATATACTGAAGTTTTCATGTGTTCTTTACAGACACAAATAACACACACTGAACTTTTGGACCTGAAGCCTCTTCCATTGAGTGCTCTTGGCAACAAGACGTATCAAGATCTATACAGATTTTCCCATTTCAACCCGATACAGACACAGGTTCGATTGGAAATCAAATTATCTTGCATTTTAGTTGTCCATGTTACATTCTACTTCTGCATGCTATAAAGATGACTGTAATAACACTGCATAACCTTTCTATTTGGCTGGAAGTGGAAGACTTTATTCTGAAAGGCTCGTAAAATCAAGAATCAAGCAAAAGCAGCCAAAAGCTCATGCTGTGCATTTCTTTTACTATATAATGGCCAATGCATATATCTGTTAATGCATGCAGACTCCACTTGAATTTTTTTTGCTTTTTATATGTTAACTTGCTGTCCTGATGTTATCTTTTTTCAGGCTTTTCACGTCCTCTATCACAGCGACAATAATGTACTCTTGGGTGCTCCAACTGGGAGTGGCAAGACGATTTCTGCAGAACTAGCAATGCTTCATCTTTTCAACACACAACCGGACATGAAGGTTAGTTTATTAAATACTTACAATGAGCTAAGATTATTTCTGGAATTGATTTTCAACATCCTTTCAGGTAGTTTACATTGCTCCATTAAAGGCTATAGTACGAGAAAGAATGAATGATTGGAGACAACGTCTAGTAATTCAGCTTGGGAAGAAGATGGTAAAGGGCAATCTGTTCTTCTAATTCTCTAATACACCAATATATATAACGTATTTCAAGTAATGTGCTTTGGCAGGTTGAGATGACTGGCGACTTCACTCCAGATATGATGGCCCTATTATCAGCGGACATCATAATTTCTACCCCTGAAAAGTGGGATGGGATTAGTCGTAGTTGGCATAGTAGAAGTTATGTTATGAAGGTCTGAGTTTTTCACTTTCTACATTAGCTTTATCTATCTGCTGATTTGTTATTTTGCTGTATTTTGTGATTATATAACACTTTTATTAAGTATATCTTGTTAAGCCTGTTAATAGGTTGGGCTCATGATATTAGATGAGATACACCTTCTTGGAGCTGACCGTGGCCCTATTCTCGAGGTATCATTTCTGGAAGTTAAAGACTTGCAACATGTGTTATGGTCCATAAGTAACTTCATTTACTTTAACTCTATCTCAGGGCATTATAATTTATTGTCTTCTGCATTCATCTTAATCCCATCTATTCATGTTATGCTTGTTTTTCAAAGTTATCCTTTTGCCATTTGTTTACCATGATGATTTTTTTTTATTTCAGGTCATTGTATCAAGAATGCGATACATATCATCACAAACAGAACGTTCAATTCGGTTTGTTGGTTTATCAACAGCATTAGCCAATGCTCGGTATGTTACTAAGGGAAACTTTGGCATGCAATCCTCTATCCCCTATCACATAGGAATACCTTCGACACGACTAGTTCTATAGATCTGTATGCTGTCCACAACCTTCTATACATGTATTTTTGCTCTATGGACTGCAGAAGTCTAGTCACATCAACTGTTATGAGTGGTTACTGCCTTACTTGTGGTTGATGGTATCGTTAACCCTGATTGTTGGAGTCCTGATCAAGATCAATGCTACATTGATGTAGATCTTGACTTTTTGTGTTTGATTGCCTTGAATTTTAAGCTCTTGAAAAATTTATTACTGCCTCCATCCAAAAATATCACAACTTCTAGCATTCAAAATTTGCCTCAAAATATAGCAACTTCTCATGCAATCACAATCGATCTCTAATTAAATTTCCCCACCATCCTCATCTCAACCAATCACAACCATCTCATTTAATTTCACCTACTTCCTTAATACCTGTGCAAAACTCCAAAAATCCTTATATTTTGGGATAGAGGGAGTACAATAGAACCTTATTTTATTAATACTGGTTGTATTGACTCTGCACTTGGGCACTCTTTTCCTTTGGCTGACCTCTATCCATTTGTCACGATACTTCAGTGATTTAGCTGATTGGTTGGGCGTGAGAGATGATGGTCTATTCAATTTCAAGCCCAGCGTGAGGCCTGTACCTCTTGAAGTGCATATCCAGGTAAGTAGGATTTTCACATTAACTGCTCCTATTCTGGCTCGAAAAGAGCTAACACAGACATTTTTTTAGCACAGCCATTTGCCCCATTGTATTGCTAAATTTACCTGGAAAATGCATCAAGCTGTTATTTTCAATATACGTATACACACACACACATTTATCTTACAATGGATTATATTTGTTTCAATGTATTCTTGAATAGTTCTTAAGAAAAGAGAAGACTAAAAAGAGGGTACAACTAGGTCCATGTTGCATTTTGCTCAAACAGGTCACTACATTTGATTTTTAGGGAGCAAAGCCAGTCATTAACCATGGCAGGGCTAACCTAGTGAGTTGGACATCACATGGTGAGGGTGGGGTGAAATGCTTGTAAGTCGCAAGTAATGCTTTGCACCTCTTCTAGTGGCTTAACGGATGCGAGATAAACATGTACACGAACCAACATCCTTTGACTGCAGGAAAGTAAAATGCAGAATGCATGTTATTATCTCATGGATGGGTATGGTATGGGTGTGCTTACTTTGCCAAGTTAGTGCCCCTCAGCCTGTGTAGCATCCGACTCAGCTATATTAGCCCACATTTCATGATAAGTGACGAAGTTTGCATCAACAAATCAAATTTTGGTTGACTTGTTTGAGCAAAATGCAAGATGTGTGACTTAGTTCCACCATCCACCTTGCAAGTTTGGTGCTTCCGTTCATCTTATTCTTTAAGAAATGCATTAGCAAGCATTTGAGAAATCTATTTTAAGAGTATTTGCTTGATGGGCCACCTTTTGTTACTTACAGAAAGTATAGCTACATTTCAGTTTCCTACTCTGTAAAAACATCTGTATCATCAATTCATATTGCCTTTGTTTTATACCAACAGGGATATCCTGGGAAGTTCTACTGTCCAAGAATGAATAGCATGAATAAACCAGCATATGCAGCAATATGTACTCATTCACCAGACAAACCAGTTCTGATTTTTGTATCATCTCGTCGGCAGACTAGACTTACTGCTCTTGATCTCATCCAGGTGGATGCTGTTTTGGATTCTTTTACTAAATGGATATATAGATAACTGCTATCTTATATGTTTACTGTACTCTATATTGCAGCTTGCTGCATCAGATGAAAAACCAAGGCAGTTCCTAAGCATGGCAGATAACTCTCTCGACATGATTCTTTCACAAGTCTCTGACACCAATTTGAGACATACTCTGCAATTTGGAATAGGTCTACATCATGCAGGTCTAAATGATAGAGATAGATCCTTAGTCGAGGAACTCTTTTCAAACAACAAGATTCAGGTTTGTTCTGCGTCAAGTAGTTCTTTTTGTAAACATGCTATTCTTTACATTTAAGTAAGATTATTGCAATTTCTCTTGCAACCCAAGCTAATTACATACCTGGGCTAATTTAAACATCATTTCTTTTTGCTTGATGTTTTTCCAGGTACTGGTATGTACTAGCACACTGGCTTGGGGTGTTAATCTTCCAGCTCACCTGGTCATAATTAAGGTAACACAATGCTATATATTTTGTTTGTCTTCAATTGTGATTTACCTGAGAACTCATTTAGTAGTTTTGTTGTAGGGAACCGAATATTATGATGGCAAAACAAAAAGATACATCGATTATGATATCACGGATATTCTGCAAATGATGGGTCGGGCAGGTCGACCACAATATGACCAACATGGCAAAGCTGTTATTCTTGTTCATGAACCAAAAAAAAGCTTTTATAAGAAGGTTTCGTATTACTTTGTCACTTTGTCTGCCTAATGAACATTCTAATGCATGTCTGAAGTTTAACAATGAATATTGTAATATTCTCAGTTCCTGTATGAACCATTCCCTGTTGAAAGTAATCTAAGGGAGCACTTGCATGATCACATAAATGCGGAGATTGTTTCCGGCACTATCAGTAATAAAGAGGAGGCGATTATTTATCTTACTTGGACTTACCTATACCGAAGACTGGTATTTATCTCGTGCAATCCATTTCTTTGCTCTTTATGTCCTTGCAACTTACATTGAAGAAACAAAAGTCTTTAGTCATTCTGGTTTCAGCACGCTTTGCATTCTTTCTCAACTCAACTATTTGGGTGGAAAACATTCCTAATCTTGTAAAGTTGAAAGCAGAATCATTACTATAAATCATATATGGCTAATAGTTGACAATTGATGCAGTGAACTGTTGACATTCTTAGTACACTGATTAATCTGTGGCTATTAGAAGTTTTCAGCTAAAAATGACTAAAGACTTTAATTCAGTGTAACTTCTTATATGTTCATATGAATCTATTGCATTTTCTTTTTGGTTCTTCACCAACATTTGATTTCTACGTGGCAGGTTGTTAACCCAGCTTACTATGGATTGGAAGATACTGAAACGTACACCTTGAATTCCTACCTCTCAAGGTGATGATGATGACTTCTTTTGTCTTAGGTCTCATCTGCCACTAGCTATAACATCACTGAGACCAATTACTTCTCACATTTGTCTAAACAGGCTAGTGGAAACAACATTTGAAGATCTTGAGGACAGTGGATGCATAAAAGTGGATGATCACTCTGTAAAGTACTTGATTTTGGGAAAGATAGCGTCACAGTATTACCTTAGTTACCTTACAGTCTCAATGTTCGGGACAAATATAGGCCCCAACACATCATTAGAGGTAAGTAAAAGTGCTGACCCATTTGTTTGCAACATTATTAGTTCAACCTGCTTGTAGTGCTAGTTGATTTGGAATGTCTATATAACTAACGGCCTAGATTGCTCTCTAGGCATTTGTGCACATACTGTCGGCTTCTGCAGAATTTGACGAGCTTCCTGTACGCCACAATGAGGTGATTTTTCCTATTATTTTTTTCATAGAGCAATTGAATACTCGCTCCAGTAAAAGAAATATGATGTTTGGCCTTTTTACGCTCTTCGAGGTGCTACTTTGACCATAATTTTTTATTAGGATAAATTTATGATATTATGAAAGTGCTTCTCATGAGAAATCTACACATAACATTTTTATGTTCTCAAACTAAGGATTTTATAAAAATTACATTTATAGTCAAAATTTCTGAGGTTTGACCGGATCTTTTCGAAAACGCCATGTATTTATAATCAGAGAGAGTGAGTTCATTTTCAAACTGGTAGTTACTTACGCAAACACTATCATCCATTGGACATAAAACAATATGTAGGCAAATTTAATATCTTGATTTACTATGTTCCCTGTCCTTTCATCTACCAATTTACAAGATTAATGTGTATATCTCGATGGAAAGACATTGCTATACAACCAGTTTGTAAATGCATTATGATCTTAGTCGGGCCTGAATTTAGTTGTTATCACGGTGTAATCTTTTGTTGTATTTAATGCTTTTTGCTGATTCAGGATAACTTGAACCGAACCCTGTGTGGAAAAGTCCCATACTCGGTTGATCAGCAACACCTTGATGACCCACATGTTAAAGCAAACTTACTCTTTCAGGTAAGTAGATTTGAGCTCATGATTGGAATATTATCTTATTTGTGTACTGGCATTTTTATGATAACATTTGAATGCACAATGAATGGTTATTACCCTTTTTTTTCCTATTTCTTGCTTGCAGGCACACTTTTCCAGAGCAGAATTACCAATTAGTGACTATGTCACTGATTTGAAATCGGTTCTTGATCAGAGCATACGTATTATACAGGCTATGATTGACATATGTGCCAATAGTGGATGGCTTTCAAGTGCATTGACTTGTATGCATCTTCTACAAATGATCATACAGGTCAATTTCATTGTCTCAGATCTTTTTCTTTTTCCCCCCTCAATTTGTTGTTAGTCCTGTATCAGAATCCCAAATAGATATATTGTTCTGAACTAGACTTCATTAACTTTGTCAGGGTCTCTGGTTTGAGAGAGATTCATCGCTCTGGATGTTGCCATCCATGAACGATAATCTTCTAGATCATCTGAAGGGCAGAGGAGTTTTAACAATTCCAGCCTTACTAGGTCTCTCTCGTGAAGAATTACATAGGTTGCTTCAACCATTTTCTGCTTCTGAGTTGTACCAGGTACTGCTTGGGAGTTTGGACATACCTTATTTGGAAGAACAATTTTATTTTTTTGGTATTTTACAATGGTAACTGAAAACAGATTACTTGCAATCACATCGCTGTATTTTCATTCTTTGCCCAGCCTCCTTTTTTGCAGCCAAGGGGAAATGCAAGCAGAGCAGATTCATTTTTCTCTTATCAGATTGTGGTGACTGTTGTGAAATCACCACCACCCAACATTTTTAGGCTGTGTTCGTTAGCCTACACTCCCAACTCATCTCTCTCTTTTTCCGCGCGCACGCTTTTCAAACTGCTAAACAGTGTATTTTTTGCAAAAAGTTTCTATACGAAAGTTGCTTTAAAAAATCATATTAATCCATTTTTTAAAAAATAATTAACAAATACTTAATTAATCATGCACTAATGAGCCGCTTCATGTTGCGTGCTGGAGGATGAGTTCTCAACTCAAAATAACGAACACAGCCTTAGTGTTCTTATTGTTTCCTGTACTGTATTCTAAAAATGAAGAAGAATGCTGCGGAATCTGCTATTCAAATCCTGCTTAAGATATCATGTGTTAGGTTCACCCACCTATCACCTATGCTTTGTACCAGGGTTAAAATCCTTGGTTGGACATTTTTTCCAACTTTGCTGCACCAAGGCCTAAGGCCTTGAGCTGGGAAACCGGCCGTTTCAGTCACTGGACAGTAACCAATTAAATCATGGACCATACTCGTTTTTGTCTCAATTTACTTTAGAAGTTTGTAGAATTATCAGCTTCAAAGAACATATAAATATGAATGTACCCTCATTCTAATGACCATTAAATAGCAGTAGATAACACTCACAGGAGCGATGTAAATTCTGGACCTCAGTAGGAAATCCCGTTCTGCTGATTAGCAGCAGTATTTGAACCGTGCTCAGCAAAACTTTAAATTTTCTTGCTCCACAGTATTTACTGTTGTAGTTATTGAATATTTTTTACAATGTAACAAAATGTCTTGGGATCCTAAGGTTTTCTCTATTGTGTAGCAGGTCAAAACTCCCTGTGTCCCTCCTCCCTTTACATTTTGTATAGCTGGATAATTTTGTATTTTCTGTGCAGTTGTTCCCTCAAAAATAGTTTCCATGCAATAATCTCATCGGTTTTTATCCACATAATTCTAGATGGAGATGTCATCACATCATTAACTCATGAATGAGCGCTGGATTTTGCATTATGCAGGATCTGCAACATTTCCCTTGTGTGGATGTAAAACTTAAGCTTCAGAATGAAGATAAGGACCAGTCCAGGCCTCCAATTTTAAGCATTAGATTGCAAATGAAAAATGCACGCCGTTCAACATCAAGAGCATTTTCCCCTAGATTTCCCAAGGTCAGTAACTATACTGATTACATGAAATGTACAGAGTTCACTAATCACAGTGAAGTACCAGGCTACTGGTTTTAATATTACATCTTACTATTTTCTTTCTGTTTGTCACTTTTGACATTGATGACCTCTTCGATGAACATGCTTGATTGTTTCCTATTCTAATTATATGCTGGTTTTTATATAAAACAAATACAAGATTTGGTAGTTATGATGAAGATTGTACTATAATTTGTCTGATCTAAATACTTTTATGTATGATTTTTTCTACTGCATGCATTCTTGGACAACTAAAGAAGGGGTAACTATTTTGAATATCCATGCAAGAGTATGCCTGAAGAATAACTTCCTTTGAGAATTGTAAATTAATACTGGCTCAGCATTTAAAGTACGAAAGAAACAAATTTGCATCTACTTATAACCTGCAAAATTGATATATGTTATGGAAATCTAAATAAATGATTTCATAATGCAAAATCTAGAATTATGTGCTTTTGTATTCGACATTTTGATACTGTATTCTGTAGGCAAAACAAGAAGCTTGGTGGCTGGTCCTTGGGAACGTTACAAGTTCAGAGCTCTATGGTCTGAAAAGAATTAATTTTATGGATCGGGTGGTTAACACTCGGATGGAATTGCCAGCGATGTTTGATATACAGGTATTAAAACACTACACCATGTGCAATTTTTCTAGGCTAAGCTAAGCTCAAGGTAAAGATTTTTATTATTATTTTGAGTGACTCAAGATGCCTGTGCCCGTGACTTCCATATGTTCCCTATTTTGGCTTGTTACTTCTTTTGATTTTTATAGTTCTAGGTAATAGCAATAACAAACTGATTAGCATCTTAATATAACGAGTCTTCAGCATCACAAAGCTGACACCAAATCATTAATTGATTACCTTTTGTCTTGTCATTCGTGATATTTCATTGTGTATCAGCTAGAAAATGTGAGTCTAGCAGTACTTCAGGTTGATGTATATTGTTGAACCTGAGGAATAGACAAGTGTATGTACCTTGAACTTAGTTGGACAGATGAGAGAATGGTCCTCGCCAAAAAGAAAAAGATTGAGAGAGTGGTTTGAATTTTGCTCCTTATCAGTTATATGTCAAAACTACTCTATTCATCATTCAGATTCAACCTATTTTGTCAATTTTCTGAGGCTTCTTGAATTTTTAGCAAGCAACGTATACACGAATATGTACAAACTAAAGCAATTAAAAATTGGAAAAAAAAACTACCAGTACCACTATACTAAGCTTTCCGTGCCACTGTTATGGATGATTACTGTTATTTTTGTCTTTTCAAAAATAACTGGGAGAGTTAGAATGTTACATACGTTGTTGGAGATCTAGCTCAAACTGTGTGCTTAGATGGTCCACTAATCCTTTTTAACCTTGTTTATATGTACTGATGGGGCGATTCTTTTTCAGGAGACGAAGCTGATTTTGGTGTCGGATTCCTACCTTGGGTTTGATCAGGAATACTCACTTGGGCATCTTGCAAAGGGTGTGTGATGCTCTTGTTGGCTTACCAATGCAATGCTCATCTACTGTAGGGCTAGGGCCCAACACCCAGCAGTGCGGATCTTGCCGTGGTTTGGTCGTTCAGCATATCTTAAAGAGCCCTTGGGACATACAGTATGACGAGCCGCGAATAACTGAACGGTGGGGGTGGCTCATTCTTCTCATTTTGTGTATTACGGGCCATGACAGTCAATGTTTATTAGCCTCTGGCCTTGAATTTTGTAAGTATTAACCATGGGTATTAACCTCAGCCTAGAATTTCACGAATATTTCATTTGCTTCAACAATGCATGAATTTTAAGGCTTTGGCCTGGAAATCGTCGTGTATTAGTATTTGGTCCAAAGTTTCATGAGAATTAAACATCAGGCTCAAAAACGAATGTCTATTAGCCGTTGAGCTAATACGTTGAGAATTCCAAGAGTAAGGCT
Source organism: Oryza officinalis (assembly GCA_008326285.1). NCBI lineage: Eukaryota > Viridiplantae > Streptophyta > Magnoliopsida > Poales > Poaceae > Oryza > Oryza officinalis. The sequence continues at coordinate 11,539,148 of BDMV01000003.1, read as the reverse complement.
TCGGTTCAAAATTTAATGAGTATTAATATTGGGGAAAACGTATGAATAGTTCAGAGTTTTTAACCCAAAAAACTTCATAATTTTTTGTCCAAAAACCCTTTGACCCAAAAGAATTTTTGGTCCAAAGTTTTTAAGAGTATTGGCCTGAATGTAGAATTAAAATTTCATAGGTATTCACTCTAGGCCCAAAAAACATACGAATATTAGCCTTTTGCAGGAAATTTTATGGCCTTTGGCAAAGAAACACATTAGTATTAGACTGTCCCAAACTCCCAATATTCATGAGCACTCCATCCATCCATAAAAGAGTCTTTTAGCTGTGAACCACTGTCCAGGTTCATAGTTAAACGACACTCTTTTTGAGACGGCGGTAGTTTTAACTTTGTGCTCAAAACGTTTTGCTGGGCAAAAAAGGTAGTTTTAGCCCTCGTCTCAATAACATGAGTAGCCTTCGATATAAAACTAATGAGTATGAACCATAAAAAAACACATGAATCCACGTGCATAAAGTTATTTTTTCCCCCAAAATTTCATGACTATTAACTTTGTCCCTACAAACACGTAAATATCATCCACGTGCATATAGTTATTTACCTTGGAAATTGCGTTTGGCCTTCGGTCCAATATTGATTTTGGGAAAAAAAAATGTTAAACATCCCTTCGCTCCAAGACTATTCACCTTAGGTCCAAAATGCATGAAAGGATTGGGCCCAAAAAGAGTGAATATTTAACCTTGGGCCTAAAAAGAGTGAATATTAGCGTCCTGCTTAAAATTTCATGATCTGTAATATTCGCTCTTTTTAGGCTCAATGTTAAATATTCGCTCTTTTTAGAATGTGTTTATTTGTTAACGTTGGGAACCTTCCCCTCCAGTATGAAAAGCAAAACCGCCGACCACTGTATTTGTAAAGTATGGGAATCGTTAGAACCAAGGTATACGCGAGATTGAGATAAAAGAGACGGGAGACGGGAATTTTTATATAGGTTCAGGCCCTTTCACTGATAAGTAATAGCCCTACTTCTGTTGGCAGAAACCGGTGTTGCCTTTATATATCGATATCACATAAGTACAATATTTAAGATGATCTAATCTAGTCGGCGTCAACTTGACGGCATGAAGCTCGTACACATAGTCGACGGCTAGCGTAGTCTTTTTCCTTGAATATGAACTCAGCGAGATTGAAGGTAGCTCTAGATCCCTCATGTCAGTCTTTGTGGTTCTAGATTGGATCTGTCTAGGTTTGTATTTTGACTTGGCATTTGTTGGCCTCTGTTGGCGCTATTGGCTTCTCTCCTCCTAGGGAGTCTTATATTTATAACCTTGGATGTCCCACCAAGTAGAATTAGGGAGACAAGTATGGATACGATCCAAGTTGCCCTTGTAGTGCCTGAGTAGGACTCCGCTTCTACTTCCTTGTCCGGGACACCTTCTATTCTGAGAAGATAATTTTTTTCTTTATCCGTCGTATTTCCTTAATTAAAGGATACATTCTCGTATACTATTAGATATATGGTATTTGCATATACCACGAACTCATGTACAAGAGATATGCCTTATTGGTAACCCTGACAGAAACAACTCATTAGCACATGATTAATTAAGTATTAACTAAAAAAACTTAAAAATAGATTATTATGATTTTTTAAAGCAATTTTTTATAGACAATTTTAAAAAAAACACACCGTTTAACGGTTTGAGAAGCGTGCACGTGAAAAACGAGGGAGTTGATATTGTGAAAAGGCACTATCGAACTCAGTCTTATACTTCATCCCAAAAGCACGTGAGGTTTATTCTTTGAGGCAAAATTTGATGAGTAACCTTAGACCCAAAAATAAACAATTATTGTGGCCCAAAAATTAATAAGCATTAACCTCAGGCAAAAATGTGTGAACACTTGCTTTTGGCCCATAATATCGTGAGCATCACCTTTGGCAAATGCATAAATATTACCCTTTTGTCCAGAATTTTGTGATTATTAACTTTGGGCCAAAAATGCATGAATATTAAGCCTTTGGTTAAAAAACAAATTAGTTTTAGTTTTGCTCCAAAGTTTCATGAGAACCTTATTCGGTCCAATTACGCATGAGCATTAGCCTTCAACCCCAAAACGAATGAATATAACCCTTCAAAATTTCATGACAATTTTCCTTGGGAACAAAATTTCATGAATTTTAGCAAAAAAAACGTGAATGTTAGCCTTGGGAACAAACTTTATAACTATAGATTTTGGGTCCAAAATTACATGAACATTGCCTTCGGCTTAAAATTTCTTGAGTATGAACAAATTAATATTATCCTTCTGCGTAAAAATTTTGTGATCAACCATGGGCCAAAATGCATGAATTTTAGACTTTGTCCCAAAAGCACATGAGTACTAGTTGTTGGCATAAATTTCATGAGTACAAACCTTTGATCTAAAATGAATGATTAGCTTTCAGTCCAAAATTTCATGAGTTAATACCCATGAGTAATATTACACATGAAGTTCTGTTAATACAAATAAGTAATATTCACCCATGAGTATTATTGAGAACATCATGAAACTAGTATTCATGTGTAATATTCATGTTAGTACGCATGCTGGCCTAAAACTTAACAAGTCTTATCCTTGGGTCCAAGAAAAACATGAATATTAGTTTTTGCCAGATTACACGAGTATGGTTCTTCGACCCAACTGAAAACACAGTATTAACCTTTCACTGAAAGGATACATGGCTATTATCAGTGGCCCAAAACACATAAATAACCCTTCTACCCAAAATTTCATTCTTATTTACCTTGGGAATAAAAATGCATGAATTTTAGCTTTTGGGCAAAAAAACACACGAGTATTAGACTTTGGCCCAAACTTTCGCTAGTATTGATTTTTTGGCTAAAAGAGTATGGATGTTATCTTCTGGCCCAAAATTTTCATTGGTATTAACATTGGGACCAAAAACACTTGAATTTTAGTATTTGGCCAAAATTTCATGAACATTTAATATTTTAAAAAAAAGAATGAATATTAGTGTGCGATTCAAATTTTCATGATTATGAACCTTGGGCACAAAATGCATGCATTTTAGACTTTGGTTGAAAAGCTCACTAATATTAGCCTTCAGACAAAATTTCATGAGTACTACCTTGGCCCAAAAATTAGTGATCATTAGTATTTAGGCCATAATTTTGTGAGTATTAACCTTCGGAAAAATGCATGAATGTGCATTGGGTTCAAAATTTCAAGTGTATTAACCTTGGGCTCAAAACAACATGAATATTGGTCTTTTTCCCAAAATTTTGTAAGTATTAATTTTACATCCAAAAGTGTATTAATATTAGCCTTCTACCCAAAATGTCAAGATTATTAACCTTGGGAACAAAAATGTGTAAATTTTAGCCTTATGCCCAAAAACACGTTACTATTAGCATTTGGCTCAAAAATTCAGAAAGTATAAGTTTAGGGTCCAAAACATATGAATATTATTATCCTTCACTTAAAATTTCACAAGTATTAACATCTGGCATAAAATGGAGTACTGGTCTTCGGTCAAAATTTTATGAGTATTAGCATTGGACAGAGAAATTCATGAATATTACCATTTGTACAAAACTTCATGATTTTATCTTAGAAACAAAATAATGGATTTTAGCACTAGGCGTAAAACACAAGAGGATTAGCCTTCGGTCTAAAATTTTATGAGTAAACCTTGAGGAAAAAGAGTAAATTTTAAGCTTCTGCTTGAAATTTCATTATGCTTAGAATTTCTCTAATTATTAACCCAAGCACCAAAAATGCATGAAATTTAGACTTTGCCAAAAACACATAAATATTTAGTATTTAGCCTAAACTTTCACGATTAGAGTGAAATACATGGCCAGTCCTCAAACATGCATCGTGATATCACTTAGGTTTATGATCTTGTAAATCATATAGTAGGTCCGTAGTCATGATTTAATGTATCACATCAGATGCAAAACTCGTTTGACTGGTCTCAAAGACTAACTTGGTTGTCCACACTAGACGAAACATTTGCATTTGGCCCCTTTCGAAAGCCACCATGGCAAAAATATATTCCCCTCCTCTGTATAGTGCACATTTAAATATTCATTCAACCCCTCGTCCCATCGCATTCCACCATAACAGTGTAGCACTTTTCTCGTCGCACTTGGCTGACTCTCTTTCCTTGGGATACCCTCCCCTCGCCGCGGTCACAACCACATCCTGATTTAGCAAAAGGGAGAGTCGGATTGAAGACAAATCTGGACTAAAAGAGCTAAATGCTTTCTTTTCCTCTTTTTTTTTTTTTGCCACGGTAGCTTTAAGAGGAGACCCAATGCAAAGTTTCGTTCAACGTGGACAACCACATCAGCCCCAAGATTAGTCAAATGCGCTTTAGACTTGTTGTGATACATTAATCATGATTATAAATCTAAATATGCAATTTACAAAATCACGAACCTAAGCGATACCACGGGACAGTGTATTTCATCACTCTTTGGGTTATTATTACCTTTTTCACGAACCGACTCACGCAGGAGGCAACAAAAACAGAGACTTGAGGAACACAAATGATGGGACTACCAGTGTTGAAAGCATATATCTATGCCAACTTCAGCAGCCGCTTAAGAATACAACTAATAGTAAAACGAGCATCTGGTCCAAACAAATGTGACATGAAGCACAAGAGCATTCTTACCTCAGTTATATTTTCATTTTAAATTTACAAGAACCCATTAGGATTTCGACATCACGGGGATTCAAATTACAACAGTTTCCAAGCTCCCTTACCCGCCACTTGTTCCATGAATGCTTTCGGAACTACATAACTAGTAATTAACTGCTGACTAACACTGGTCAGTTAGAATGGACACACTAGCCAATTTGCATCCCATCCTAAACGAACAAAAGAACCCAGAGGAAGGTTCCCGTTATTATTCCCCCCTCTAACCTGCCAACACTTCATCATCATGGATAAAAAGATGACAAATAGCTACATAGTTCGCCAGATGTACTAAGCTAGCAAAGCACTGAGCTCTCTAACAAAGTATGAAGCTAATACTCTTCCTTCATCAGAAAAATGATGCGAGACCCGTAGTTTCAACTTGCTTTCCACAATATACAGGACCTATACTTGATACAAGGGAGGAACAACGGCAGCCAGCACTGAGTTGATCGGCTGGACACACCCCTTGGCTTCTCCATCACCATGGTATTATGTGATGGTTTCGACTTTTTTTTCGACTACCCCTGGATTTGGCTGCTCTGTATGAAAGGCCATGCTTTGCATGAGAACAAGGAGCACTGGAAATCGCAGGGTGAGTAGTTTGTAAAACGATGGGAGGAATCAATGCACTAGAGTGACAAACAGTACACCCCTTCAGGAAGATTTCCAGGCACTGCAAAAGACATGACATGTCTTTCGGGAAAAATTCTGCGAGGAATCATTTCTGAAGCCGATGAGGCCTCGACTCCCGTTGCATGGTTCCGGCCATGGAATCTTCCCAAACGATTTACAATAGAAATTCTTTCCAAATCTTGGCATTCAAGTTGCACATCTAGCATAGAAGCCCTCTTGTTCAAGCTGCAATAATGAAAAATGGAGCTGATAAGAATTAACATCAATCTAGTTTAGACAGCATCCCAGGGATGCAAGTAAAATATGGGATGGAAGCTGGGGTCAGGGATTTTAAAGTGCAACACAAATCACATTTTGTTGTGTAGTTAATGGCTGGCAATGAAATAATGGTGGCATAGATAGAACACTAGTAATCGTTTTGAACAAGCCAGATGAGACACATTTTAAGGGGCAATAACAAAGAACCATGCTGACATAAAGTTCATCAGTCTTTGAAACATGAATGGTGCACCTAGCCCTGGTGCACCTAGCCCTTTCACAAGACTGATGAAACTCTTTTAGCAGCGGATGTTGCATAATGAAAACTTTTAAGCATAAATAAAGGAATAGCATTAATGTCTGCATGCATCAGGTGGGGGTCAAATGTGCGTGTACCTCACAAAGTCATTTTCGATCTTTTTGATTCTTCCAGCAAAAACTTCCACAACCTTTGACAATCTGTCTTCCATTTTCTTGGCGTTTGTTTGTTCAGATGAGCTGCCCAATAATAGTGCCAAGCTCAGAACGAGAGAATTAAGCAATGTATTTATTCAAATAAATCAGTCTATCATGCTCATAAGAGAATAAGCAAAGAAGGCACAACAAAACTCATTCAATTTACAGAAACTTACTTATTTTCATGATCGGTAAGAGTGCGAGAGTTATATGATGCCATGTTGCATGCATCTCCTAGTGTCAACATAGCGATGTTATAGGTTACACCTTCATAAGCTGATGCAGCTTGTGCTCTGAGGACCTTTGCTGGTATAGCAGGAAGAATTTGCTGGATCAACCGTGTGGTCAATCTTAACCTTTTGCGCCATAAATAATTTACAGGGACATCTTCTAGATTTTCTGCATCATCCTCTACCTGTTTTTTGAAACTTAGTTCAGTACCAAATAAAGATTGTCGTGCTCAAGACCTAAAAAGGTTGAAACAGTAAGGTCCTACTAACCTTCTCCATTAATCTATTAGCTGCCCAAGCCCAGTCCATCTCAGTTGTGCTGTCAAGCAATTGAAGATTGTCACGACAGGTGGTAATATCAAGACCATAAATTAAAACAATTCAACATAGAAACACAATTGTCACAGAAACTAGTGATAAAAAGTAGCAACTAAGGACAGACCAAACAATGCAACACTACTGGAAACGGCTGTGCTGTAAAGGGTGGGAATTACCTCATGTTTCTCAAAGTTTGGGGGTGCTCAATGAGTTTATGCCAAGCGACAAGATCAGATTCCATAGATTTGCGCTTCTTTGGCCTCCTTTGCATTATATTGGAAGGAACTGAAACTTCCATCTTTTTCGATGAAATGTAATGCCCAGGTTTAACAGATTGGCCAGAATCGATTCTTTGCTCAGCAGAATTATTGTCCATGCTCCAAGAAGCTTTTGGGACATTATATGGCGGAACAGTTGTCTTCTGCAAATTGAACATGGAAAGATTCTGACCATTTCTGTGGTTTCCATAACGCTCAAACCAAGAAGGTGCCATTTGAGGGTTTATCCTGGGCCTCTCACTTCTTTCAACTAAATCTGATGATACATTTGCTGGCTGAACTTGAGTTTGCTGCTCAGTTTGTGCTGCAACTGCCATACCCTGAGAGGGAGGTTCTCTTGAAGGGAATTGAGAAGGTATGCATGGACCTCTATCTTCATTGTTCCTTGGAGCAAAGCTTAGCATTTTCATATCAGCAGGGAATGGCACTGGGACATTTGCATTGCCAATGTTATCTACAGACGATCTGACCGAGTTATTGGCTCCATGTGCAAACCTCTGACCAGATTTCCAGTCAACTTGTGAAGCATCAGAACCTGTTTCAGGTGATTTAAGCTTCTTTCCAGCTATATTTGCTGGATCAACATCCACGTGTCTCATGGCTTGCATTTGATGGAGTAAAGAGTAATTCTGCTGCTGAATGTTTGACGGTGTCGGGCTTCCATGTAAGCCAATACCAGTGTTCTGAGAAGTCTTCATAGCCTGAAAGTTCGCTGCAGGGTTCTCCCCTTGTTTAGGGTTCATGATGCCCTGCTGGTGCAACCGTGCCAAGGATGAAACATGCATGGCAAAATTCCCGTCGGACGAATGCTTCTGTACGGATTCATTCCCTCTCGATATAGTAGCTCCTGTTGAATCAAGATTTATCATCTCAGAAGAGGCTAACCCTGCATCACTGTCCCCACCTTGTTTTGTTTCTTGATTTTGTGAATTGGTAGAACTTGTGGCAACATCAGATGGAGTTGATGCTCTCTGTCCTTGATCATCTGCCTTTTGGGAGCCCCATAAGTTGGAATCTGCAGCACTATTGGGAAACATCATAGACTGAAGAATATTGGGTGTGATTTTGTTAGATTGCATACCAGCTAGACGCTGTGCTGATATATTTGTCCATACATTCTTGAACACTGTTGCAGAACTGCCTTGCTGAGGCATGGCTACAGAACCAGATCTTGCCTCAGAAACAGGGTATTGTTGGCCTGAACCAAACTGGGGAAATTGCCCAGTTTGCTGTCCAGTACTATCTATTTCTGAAGAGTTAAATGGTGTCGGTTGTGAACTTGGATGCCCAGGGGGCAAAGACTGGCTAGCAGCGGAAGGCTGTGTTTGATCTTCTCCCTTTGTTGAGTGCTCAGGTTGCTTGCCATCAACATCAGCTCGAGTAGACCATACATGGCCTGGTGTCAATTGTCGTTGTGATGGTGGTGCAAGTCTTAATCCAAAACCTTGCAGAGAAGATTGATTAAGCTGATGCTGAACAGTAACAGTGTTATCAGGAGAACTGTTTGGCATATCAGCAGCAGCATTGCTATCTGTTGAGTTGTCCACCTTATGAAGAAGTTGAAGCATATGTTGACTACAGAAAGCACAAAAGTGTCAGTGCCTTGTGAAGAATTTCAAGCATAAAGTGGCTACAGAAAAAAAAAAGATCAAAGAACTATACATGGCAAAAATACATTGTTTGCAAAAGAGTTGATCAGTCCTGCAATATATCCTAGTAGAGTATAAATCAAATGAATGCTTCAGTCCTACAGTGAAAGGAGCATTGATGTGTTTGTATCCATATGTTAAAGGCTACAGGGCTCCACAAATTTGAGTTCACTCCATTGGTACTAGAGGGCGCAAAAGCTAACCAGTTACAATAGCTTACTTCATTTTTAAAAAACTCAAGCCAAATACCATGTGTTGCAACGATTTCTACATTGAATGGAGCATTGATGCTACCTTAATGCTAAAGGCAGCGTACAGTGCTCCACAAATTTGAGTTCGCTCAATAGTGCTAGAGGGCACCAAAGCTAACCGGTTACAATAGCTTACTCAATTAAAAATAACTAGCCAAATACCCATGTGTTGCAACGATTTACCCATGTGTTGCAACCATGAGTGCAGATGGTATAGTTATCCAGATTCCAGATAATTTTTCAAGCAGTACACATGTCACAGAAAATCCCATGGTGGTGGTGATGGGATGGCAGACTCACCACCACTTCTTTTATAAATATATTAGAGAAAGGAACAAGTGTAGGAAACAAATTGCATAAATTACAGAAAAAATTAAACCTAAACTCTTACAAGCAGAAGATTTAGAATTCGACAAGCAATACACAATTTGAGTAATTAAGAAATAGGAAATACCTGTTTTGAACTGCTCGATTTTGAGGCAGGCCAGCATCAGATCCTCCAAAGGGTGGTGAACTGGAGCTATTTGGAACATGTCGAGATTTAAATTGCTCCTCTCTCATCAGCTTTTTCTAAGAAGGAAATTACTTCATAAATAAGACAAATAAACAGACTAAAAGTACATTAATAAAATGTAATCAAACAAAAATAGCAATACTCTTCATTATGTACATGAAGTTGGCAGGCATACCTCATTTACTGAAGCCATATTACTCGAAGCCTGGGAGCTAGCAATGAATCGAGGTTTCAGGTTATTATGTGACTGATGTGACTGAGATGGAAACTGATTAGACACTGGATTGCCTGGAGAATGCCTAATGTTCATTCCTGAGCTGTCCATAGCATGATTCTGCAACATGTATGATCCCATTGCTTGCTGACCAGATTGACCCAAATTTTGGGATTCTTTTCCAGCAAAGAAAGGATGCCTCCTGGCAGTAAAATCACTGCTCACATGTTGTCCATGATTTGAACTATGCCCTTGCCTTTCAGTAGGGAGCACATTTAGGTAATCCTGGTTGTGGTCATTTGACTTTTGTTCTGCACTTCTTCCTAGTGATCCTGTGATGTCTGGACCCTTACGTCCAATATTATGGTTTTGTCCAACATGTTCACCAGTTCGACCAATAATCGATTGATACTGATCCTGATTCAAAGTTGGCATGTTTGAGCCCATCAAACTGGTGCTTTTACCATCCGAACTGTCATTTGGCATTTGCATGGTGCTTATATCAGGCTTCATCTGTTGAGGCCTATGGACTGAATTCGCATTGCCTCCACTAGACTTCCAAAAGTTCCCATCATTATTAAAGACATTTGGGGTACTGTTGATGTCCTGTACAAGGGGGCTCTTGCTTTTCCAGTCATTTTGGCTGCTACCAGACTCTCTGCTGATATTATGATCAATACTATTATGTTGTGACATCCAAAATCCATGTGCACTTGGTGGTGTAGCATGTCCACCAGTTGAGTGGGAATTATTTCTTGGCATTTCAGATTTCTGGTGTGCCCAAATGCCATTAGATGTGTTCATTTGTTCTTGTCTACCATAATCATCAGATTGCTTTTGTTTCATGCTCTGCTGAAAATATCCATTATTGACTCCTGCAGTTGATTGATGATTGGTACCAGTGGCATTAGAAGAATCATGCTGCATTCTGTCTCTTTGCTCATAAGGAGTTCTTGCAGCATGCTGAAAACCAGTAAAATTTGGATTATGCATTGTTCCATCACCGTAGCTAGAAGCTGATGAAGGTCGTTGATTTTCTAGATTGGCACCACTCAATGCTGCAAATTTATTCTGGTCATGACTTTGCAAGGTTGAATTGTTGGCTATAATTTGTTCTTGTTTCTGGAAGCTCAAGCCGCTCCATTCTTCCTTGGGACTGTTGTCACTGGTTGTAGACTGTAGTGCTTCCTGCATAAGGGCACTCCAGCTCCCACTCTGCAGAGATGGCAGAGCTCCACCAAAGTTGTCATTATCCATAGAACTGCCATGATCATTGCCACCCCTCAACAGAGCTCCCCAGTTGCTATCCTCGTCATTGCCAAATAGGAACTTCTCCTCGGTAGGATCAAGGCTAGCACCACCATTTCCTGACTCTACCTGCATTGTTGATTTCTCACGCAGGCCTGCTTGAAAATCAACTTGGTTTGGCCTACCATGAAAATCTTGGTGTTGAACACCATGTTGTAGATGATTTACTGGAACAGGGGTGCCCACCTTAATATTATCACCTACCTTCCCAAGGAAATTTTGCATAGAGTTGGATGGACCTTGCTCACTCATTAAAGAGCTAAATTGCATTGATGCCTTTTCAGACTGATGTGCTGTTGCCCTTGCCATTGCATTCCGTGGATCAGTTGGGATCCCTAAGAACTGAGAGTGCTGATTTCCAGATCCATCTCTGCTGGTAGCATTTATTGGATATAAAGATGGGTTCATTTGGTGTGCAGCTAATCCCATCGGTCTCATGGGCTGAATCTGAGTGTTCGAAAACATTGAACCGTTTACAAAATTGGCTACACCAGGAGCACCACCATATTGCTCCCAATTTGTGTTACTGCTAGGATTCAACATTTGAGAATTGCTTGCCAACCCTGGGTCACTACTACCATGTAGTTGATGTGACCATGCATAAGCTGTAGATTCATTGTTTGGCATTTCATTTGACATTGCTGAGAGTTGATCAGTTGGAAGTGGTTTTGCAGGAGCTTGAAACTGACCAAAAGAGGGTTGCATCCTGGCTCCATGATCAAGCTGTTGTACCTGCTGCTGTCTCTGAAACTCTTGCAATTGCTTGTACATCATTTGTTGTTGCCACACCTGAAAATCACTATCGCCTCCATGCTGAGTAGGGTGAAACTGTGACATTCCCAACGTGTTACTGTGGGTCTAATGCACGTGAAAACGTAAGGCGTCGGCAATATGCAAACTCCAAAGTTTCATATCAAATGACACTACATGCAGCTCTTAGATCTGTCAGGTTCAGGATGATGGGGATGATTCCACTGATATTACAACTAACACGGAAGGAGTCCTCAACCAATAAAACTAAATTCAAGCTGAAAAGCAACCTGAAACCGGCCTCTTATTTTTCCGTAGCCTGAAATGTTAAAAATGTTCATGTTAGACCGCTGTTGAACACAATACATTTAAAAGAATAAGGAGTACAGTTCACTGCATTGCATTCTAGAAGGACATGCAAGCACGAGGTGTTAAAGACAACATAGAGCCGATTGCAGTAAGTATCCATTAAGCAGGTGTAAATTATCTCCAATTTATAACAAGGAGTTGGTGATTGTGATCGTGCAATCTACCCCCATACTCTTCTCATCAAAATATCTTTTGTGGATGGATCTGCATAGACGTGCATCATTTGTAAGATTTTGTAAAGGAATGCACCTAACATTCAGTGCTATGGTTGATCCGGTTAGAATTGTGTCTGCAGTATTTTAGACTACAGAATTATTATTCTTGTGTTTATTTCAGATTAGAACCTTAAGCAATACTTAATTGAAATCATCACAATGCACAGCTTGATAGGAACTATGCTACTTGAATTAAAAATCTGTAGGCATGTTTGAATGGTGATGAGACAATTTATCAAGCTTAGTATTTTACGTTCCCAGATAAGTAATCAACAACAAAAGTGGATCTACATCTGTATTAGAGTTAAGAAACGTGGTCGATAAATGTAGCAAAGAGGGATTCTATTTGTGCACCAACAATCTTGAAAGAAGACATTGTTGCATTTCTGGTTTGAAATATGTAAATAGAGTTAAAAGTTTGTTGGTGGCAAGTGAAGAAAGCTACGAATGCTGCAGATGAATGCACAGGAGACACAACAGCTCATGGAACAACACACTACTTAAGCTCACTTGCTAGACTGCCATACTTGAGCGAAACTGGCATGGAGACGAAAAAAGAAACACAAAAGCTCAGCTAACTTAAGCGTATCTTCCAGAAACACTATTAGTTAGCACGACCGAAATGGCATCTCTAACCTCATGCTTTATTCGGAAGCTATGAGCAAGGAAAAGCGAACAGAGTAGAACCATGAATTCAAAACATAGAAAATTGAACTTGGACGCATCATCACAACTATGTCAGCAGATTCATAAATACTATCACTACAATTAGGCAGCCAGCTTGAGATCACAAGACAAACCCCATTCCCCTTAAGCAGGCACCAAAGCAAGCATATATGCAGGAGAAAATAAAGCCTGGAAATGTCGATACCAGCAGACACACCATACGATCTATTTGCTAAGCTCAAAGATGCCATTTTCCCCCACTTATATACCATTAGAAAAGGGATGCAGCCTGTAAATCTCCAAAGATGCAGACGAGACAGCAGGGAATTAGCTCGAACTCTGCATCATCCACTCAGACCTCGAAGCTCAAAGGAACAATGAAAACGTGGCCACGCGAAATAAAGAGAACGCATCTACTGAAGCAGACCCCAAATCCCCCACGTTTCTCCGCCGCCAGGAGACGCCCGAATCCCGGAGCATGCAACCAAGAGCAACTCAAAGCTACGCTCCCGCTCTGCTTAGCACGAGCCTACACTTCAAGCAAGTAGATGAACTCAGCTGAAGTGAGCTCAGGCTTGAATCCAGCCAAACCCTCGACCATCCCACACAAATTACCCCTCGGAAACCTAAAATTTAGCACCCAATCAAGCAAACCCGGCCATACAAACCCAAGATCGAGCGCCACAAGGCTCCCAATTTCCCCACTCACACAGATCCCCCATGAGACAAACGAACCCCCAAACTTTTTCCCCCAAAAAAAAAATCCCCAAGCCCCCGGTCACGCCACGACCCCTCCCACCCCACCCGATTCACACCCATCCCCGCAGCCCCCGCGCAGACACACCCCCAGACTACATCCCCCGCGAATTCCGGGGAGCCGATTCAGACGGAGACCTACCTCGATCGGCTCGGAACTAGGGCGGCGCGGCGGATCGGATCGGCGGCGCGCGCCCCTCCCTCCCCCGGGCACCCGGGATGCCCCGGGGCTTCCAACCCCCCCGCGGCGCACGCACGCACGGCCTGCACGGCTAGGGTTAGGGTTCCCCCGCGCCGCGAAATGGCGAGGGTTTCGAGCTCCAGCAGCAAGCGAGGGCGAGATGAGAGAGAGAGAGAGCAGCGAGCGCAAGCGAGAGGAGAGGAGAGAGAAGGAAAGCTCAGCTCGCGATGGGGTTGCAAAGATAAAGCGTGGTGTTTACTGGCCTCCGCGAAGTTTTCAACGAAGACGCCCACCCGTTCCGGTCCGGTCCGGACGGTCCGTCCCGGCCCGGTTCGGCGCGTGGGCCCGTATCGACCGGTCCGAGCCGGTAGGGTGCATCTAGGCCGTGGGTTGGCGGTCGGCGGGGATCTGGGCCGTTGGATGAGGGAAACGGCGGGAGATGACGGCATTAGTTAGGGGGGAGGGAAAAGGGACGTTTGGTGGGGGTGGCCGCGTGGGTAGGAAAGCGTGGGTATGGGGATGCGAGCCAGGCGCAGGGAAAGTGGTGACTGGTGAGTAAATGCGCTATGCTCCTGGTTGGTTTTACTTTAAAGAGAGGTGGTTTGCTGGTGAGCTACATGGATTTTTCCATCTAGAGATGCTTCAAAAGTTTAGGACTACATATTTTGGGTGACATGTTTTGTTTTGTTTTTATTTAGTCTCAGATGTATCATTGTGTTGTTGATAAGATAGTAGCAAATTTATGAAGTATGCGATGAAACCATTGAGTTGAAACTCTCAAACCGTTCGGACTATCTTTGGATCAGATAATGATATTTTTAGCTCGATAAAGTTCAAGTAAAGGGGCTATGTTTTTTTACTATAATATTTTATTATAGTGAATGTATTTTGATACACCACTTTTATATATCGAATGGTGGATCTTTTCATAAAATCAATCAATATCTACTCAACAGTTGAGCGCCACCTCTTTGTGTGTATATAGGAAGTACATTTTGGTATGATTCTCTAAAAGAATAGTATGGTAGTATTATTAAGATAAAAATAGAAGTGGTACTCAAACCTAGACGATTTTTTTTAGAGAAGGGTATTTTTACCCAGCCTCTATATCCAACCAGACATATGTAACATTTTTAAATTGAGAACTTAGCCCCTCAAACAACTCAATCTAAAATTCGTTCTTATGGAGATTTAAAGTCGTGATCTTGAGGTGCTACTCTAACCTAGACGAATAGATTCACTTGTATGCCTACCATTTTTTATTCATAAGAGAACATGAGCATACCACGTTACTTATCCTACCAACCCCTCCACCCTCTCCCCCTCCTCTCTTCCCCAGCACGACCACCACCAAGGGAGGACCCAAGCCTCGGGCCACCTGTCCCATGGCCTATGGTCTAGAATTGAGGTCCATTGTGATGTACATGTTTGTACCATGTAAGACCTATTTTTTTATGAGCTAGCCTAAGTCTTGGGCCGATCCTTGGTCTAACCTTGACCACCACTACTCCCAAATAGGGGCGAATCCAAGATGAGTTTGGAGGGAAAACTCTTCTTCTTCCTCCTCTTCTAGCCCCTCTACTCTTTTTTCCCCTCCCATCTCCCCTCTACATGGGGATCCAACGGGGTAAAAGGGGGCTCGAGCCCCCCTCCCCCCGGTTGCCCCGATTTGACATGGTTGCTAAGAGTAAAATTCTGACCGTTAGTTTGACTAAAACTAAAAACCATGCTTGAGGTACAAGTACTCTCAAATTCAAATACGATGTATACATGCATATTGTTGAACTACTTGTTTGTCAAAATCAATAAAGTTCTCTGAATCTTGAAATGCACAGTACGCAATAAAATTCCTATTGCTTGAATACTAGACAAACTTGAACCCCTTCAATATCTAATATGATATCACTTTGCACAACAACATATCATATGTCTCATGCCGAGAATTCGTCATACCACAAAATAGCGTCGGAGAGATATTAGTGAGTTATTGAAGAACTTCTAAACATCTTTCTAGCTCGATTAACAGTAGGAGTGGATTAGTGGAAGCTTTAGTGCATCTGTTCATAAATAACTATGATCAAACTTACTCTATATGACTTGTAGTATATGAGTAGTACAAAAGTCAAGTACTCAGCTTGGAAGAGTTTCTGGACCATATATAGTGGCATAGTCCCCACGTTGACGGCCGGCCTCTGTTATCTAAAGCAAACAGTACTCCCAAAAGAAAACCAAAGGGTGAGACGACAGCAGCAGCAGCAGCAGCAATCAGCCGGCATGAGGAGGAGCCATATTGTACTCTCTCTGTCAAAGAAGCTGCCAATGGGAGTTATTATCATCATCATCATACAACACTCACTCACTACTCCCTCCAGCTGCTCTATCTCTGTGCACTGCACTGCATGCATTGCTGTACTTCTCCTAGTACTAAAGTACAAATGCTTTCCATCTCGTCATCAAATCTTTTTCTCTCTCTCTCTCACATGACTTTGGGACTTGGGACACATCACTGCATATGCAGCATCAGCATCAGCAGCTGCAGGAGTACACTTGGAACATTCTCTGCAGTGCAGTGCAGCCCATGCCAAAGCAGCCCCCTGCCAGGTGCCAGCCAGCTCCCAACAGTTTTTGCTTGTACTGTCCCTGCTACTACTAGTACAAGACACTGGCTTGCATATGCAGGCAGGATATGGCAGGTTCTGTTGCCTCGGTTAATTGCGATATTCAGACACAGAAACAGCACGAGACAAACAAGCAGCCGTGCGTCCACGCGCTGACCGACCGACTGACGCACACATGTACAAGGCGACCCATATACTATAATCACTGCCATTCACACTGGGCCACTGGATTGGCTGCGAGCCTGACGTGTGTGTGCGCCACATGCCAATGCCCAATCACGACTCGGCTGGCTGCTCATGGCGTGTGCACTTGCTCCAAGATTCTTGTGGAAATTAAAGCGACCTGGATACTAAAGATTCTTGCTCATGGTGTAGTAAGCCTTTTTCTTCCTTCCTTCCTTTCTTTCTTTCTTTCCATGGGAAAAAAAATTAAAGAGCCGTGCAATTTAGATGCGTAGGAGGAGTATATATAAGGGGAATATAGTATTAGCGCTGGCTTAGTTAGCAAAGTGGATTTGATGGTCACATCATCGCCGTGCCCCCCTTTTTTATACTTTGGCGTCAGTGTGTGCGTGACTCAGTGACAGGATCAGATATACTCCACCATAGGCTTCCTTTCTCTTCTGCCTTTCTTATCTGAGAATTAAACGGAGGTTGACTGACTCGAGCTGGCCTTTTCAAAAAGCCCTGGTGATTTGGACACATTGAAGCAGGCAGTGTGTGTACAAGTAAGCAAAAGAAAAAGACATTTTTAAGGCCCTCCCTCTCTATATATATTTCTATCTTTCAGCCATAAACAAAAGTGACAAAACCGATTCTCATCGCATCAGCACTACTACTACTTGTGCACGAGGCTGGCTGCACTTTTCCTTGACGATGACGACGACAACTACGTCGTACTGCAGCTGCACGACCGGATCTAAGAGAGATTTGACAGGGACAACCGGGGCAGCAACTGCTGCTGCTGCTGTCGTGGCCGTGTAGTGGTACGTGCAAGTACTCCTCTCCTCCTCCTGGAGAGAGAACGGATTTGGTTGGCGTCGAAAAGAACATTGAAAAGGGCCAAGTGGACAGGAACACATATCTCCCTGTGGTATTGATTAGTACGATCGACGACGTGATTGGCTCGTGATCGACGTCGGCTACTGCCCGCCGCGTCCCCTTGATCATTCCCCTGCCTCGTCACGGGGATGTCCCCGCAAAGTCGCGTGCTGCCGCTGGTGGTGGTAGATCGACGTGGTTGGCTGAACCGGCCGGTTTGGTCATGTGATTATGTGAAGGCAGCCCAAAAAAAAAAAAACTACTACTGTCTGCTGCTCGTGTGCTTTGCTTGTGACAGACAGGAGAGGATAAATTGGGAGATAAATGGATCAGGCCGGTCTCGGCTAATTTAATGCCAGGAAGAAGCAGCAGCATCCCAGGAGGCACATGTGTGTTGGGGTTTGACTCATAGCATCAGGGAGTGAGCATTTCGTTTTTGGATGTTGGGGCATGTTTGGAAAATGGGTTTGGGATATTATTTCCTACCCCTCGAAGGGTAAGTTTCAATCTTAGCCATCCATTCTTCTGATCTCATTTCATCCTACCCCTCCATTCCTTTCCATTTCCCAATCCCATCTATCCTAACCCATTTTTCAAACACCCCTTGTTGTTGCTTCTTAAAGGAGGAAACGGTAAGGGGGCTGACAGGCATCGGAGCTGGTCCATGTTATGGAAGAGCATTTTTAAAGAGCATGTGTTCCTCTGTGAGTGTCCAATCCATTAAGGTGCTCTTGGAGTCTAACTTCTTGAGCAAAGGAATTGAACCCTTCTCTGCAAATACATATGGAGTCGCGTCATGGATTGTCACACCTGCTGCAGGAACATACACAAGAGAGTTCTGTGCAGAAAAAATGGGTTACTCGATGCGGTTGATTGCAGGCTGTTTCTCAGGAACGAAAAGGGCATTTGATTCCTTCAGATATCTCATGCAGATTGTGTTTTTGCTGGGCAAGCAATAATTTTTCTTAAGTTCAGCAAAGTTCCAGCTCTTTCAAGGACACGAAAAGTTATTAAAAAAAAAGCAAAAACGTTTCTATTTGGAGGTGCTGACGGGCCAACAGGCCAAGCCTGGTTATGGGACTCAATGGGCCTACGCAAGCCCAGCAACCAGACACTGTGTTTCCTTTTGTCCTTTTTCACACACCTACCAGCCACTCCTTCACCTGCCAACAAAAGGCACAATACTACACAGGTATGAGCCTCTATGACTCCATTCCTCACTTTCCTTCATCCATTCCTTCAAGCCAGATGATATCACAGGCAAAATACTAAAGTTAAAAGGAGCAACACATGTTTTGCATGAACAGATGTCATCAAAATTAATGATGTATTCATAAGAAAAATGATTATGTACATATATAATGAGCCAGAACAGACTTGAAGCTACGCTAATATACTTCAGAACTTCAAAACCTGGTTTAATTCGATAGCAGATGATGGCTTAAGACTTTTCAGATAATGATCAGTGCTCTCCCTCAAACGTGATTCCTCAGTGAACCTTGGGTAGATAAGTACTTCTGTTACAGTGTTAAACTTTCTGTTTGTAAAATCTAAATTATGAGAGAAGGGTTTTCTCCCTTGGGGTTCGAGCAGATTACGTAAGGTTTTAGCATTTAGGACTTCTAAGGAAAAGAAACCACAAATAGGAAGATAGATCAACTTTTCTTACTTAAATCATACGCATCAGAATCCTCAAGACAATTTTATCTGCATCTCCTCCCCAACAAGCTCAAATATTTCATCAATTCTGAAATAGTGCAAAGTCACTGTTACTATCACACAAGTTATGACATCAAGCCAGAAGTGAAAACTTCATAACAAAAGGCTGAGAAAAAAAGATATGTTTTGTTTTCAAGATTCAATAAGTATGGTTCTTAGTTTATAAAATCCATAATCTAAAATATAAAATAAAATAATTACCTGCTTCTCTTGATGTTCACATTAACAAGCCAAGAAGTCAAATAAACCTGCAAAAGAAGCTCTGGAGCAGTTAAAAGATATAAACCCAGTAAGCTAACTTTCGCCAAAAAAAAAAAGAACAATCAAAAGATGGCCTATTAATTCTTTATCTACATGAGACAACTTCGTATTTACTATCAAGACAACCAAACAGAAGATGTAAAGTATATGAATCAAGACAGGATCAATTGAGCTTTCTGCTGTCTTAAATGCAAAAAATCTCAAAACATCAACCTGTACCTGTAAAACCTCATGGGATGGGGTTTGGCCAGGTAGCCATGCCTGTGAGACATCGACAATCCAATTTTTGGGCAGTGCGTAGCTATCTCCTGACACAATACCAATACTCTGAAACTCATTGAACTCCCCATCAAATAGCTCATCGGACCATTCTAATGATGCGTCATGTTGTACACCTTCCTTGAAGGATACTGAGAGGAGTTCCAAGACAAGCAATCTCTGTGATATGGAAACAATTTCCATTGTCATGAAGGTCCCCAAAAGTAACAAGGAAGCAGGCAAGTACAATAAACCCAATAGTTGTACTGGCAAAAAAAAGCTAAAAGTAAATGCACTTGCTGTTTCTGGAATCAATAAGTGTCATCATAGAACAATAGAAAAAGAACTCTCGATATACCTTCAATTGCAGTTCTGAAATGAACATCTCGACAAGTTCTTGAGCAAGATTCTCTGTGATAACCCACAAATAAACGAATTCAAATTCAGAAGTTTATATTGTTTGATTAAAAGCAATGTATTTTCATTGGGAGGATCTGAATGAGGATTGCTCAATAAACATAAGAAGCTAGATACTGATTGAATGGGTAACTGTTAAACTGAATATTATATGCAAACTAAGAATCAGTTTGTTAATTATGTAGTACAATTTTTTTCCTAAACTTTTTAAAATGACAACGATTGCCATGTCGACCAGAGAATAAAAGAAGGGGGAATGCTAACTTAATCAAGTTTTGCATTGAAACAAAATGAACAACCCACCAAATTCTAATACGGAGAACCATTTGAATACAGGGCATCCTCCTCCATCCCCTGAATCATTCATATCATCTTGGCGCTCTGTAAACCGGATCAACGGACTATTCGTGGCTACTTTGGAAAAACAGCGCATAGAATGAGAAGCTTTAACCAACTCGGCCGTAGCAAGAACCTGTTAACAGGTGAAACAAGAAAAACTATCACATGAATCGGCCATGCTTTGTGGTATCCAATCTGGACTGGACAGAGAAAGAGGGTTTCGACCAAGCACAGCCTTACCATCTCCTTGAAGGCCGATACAAGCATGCTCTGGCATTGCTCCTGAAAAAAAGCAAGATAGCAGAGCAGATCAGGAGATAAACACTTCATAGGTAAAATTCACTGAAGTGATGGCGATGATCACCTCCCTGCGCGCAAGCTTATCGCTCGCCTTCTCGCGGATCCCCGGCATGTCCTTGAGCACCCCCAAATCCACGCCCGGCATGTACCTGGCACGCAGCAACACGCCGTCGTCAGCTAGTAAAACCCCCGTCCTAAGCACAAGGCAATATCGGGGCACGGCCGCGGAGAGAGAGAGAGAGGGGGAGACTTGCCTGCGGGAGAGGTGGGCGTTGACGAGCGCGGAGGCGTGGGAGCGGCCGTCGGCGGCGGCGGACAGCCACCGGGCCTTGGCGGCGAGCAGGCGCGACCACTGGTTCCGCAGGTTGCGCTGCGCCGCCGGCCGCCACTGGCGCAGCGACGCCGGCGACGGGGACGGGGAGGATGTCGGAGCGGCGTGGGGAGGGCGGGTCGGGGTGGATGCGGTGGCCGCCTCCATCGTCTCGCCTGAGAAGAAAGAAAGAGGGTTTCTGTAGCATAGACCACATGGGTAACTCGCATACACGTTATGACGTTAGCGGGCCGGCAAATTGGCCCACCCACCCTTCAGGAAGCTGGAGCAGTGGAGCACTGCCCATTTAGAGCAGTGGAGTACTAGTTCTTCATAACTACCGTTTTTCATATACTCCTCTTATTTTTTTTCTCAAACATACAAAAATATACAAAATTTGCTGCAAAACGTTTAAAAATTATGGTCTTTGTTGGTGGACACTCTAAAACTTTGATTGTGCTGGATGACACCGTAAAATCATGATAATTTGCTAGTGGACATCGGCCATTATAATATAATATCCACACAAATAAGGAGAGAGAGGTCTTATGAAATGTCTACTTTGCCCTCTTCTTCCTCTTGCTTTTTTGCCTTTTCCTCACGCTGTTGATCCTGCATTGTGCTCCCTCGATGAGCACCATCGCCACCCCAGCCACAAGTTCTGCAACATCCTTCATCCGTGTAAATTTGCAGGTTGATGCCGCTGGTCTCGTCGCCCTCACCATTGCTCCCCCGACCAACAAGCACCGGCCAACACTTGTCCCCTCTACTCAGTACTATCGCAACCCCCATCAATTTCCACCTGATTTGCGCTGCCTCCTCTACACCAGCCATCGAAATCCATAGTCAACTTGAGCACTACATGTGTTCTTGGGCAGCAATAGAGATGGTGGCGGCGGTGACGCACACCGGTATCAGCGATGGCCACGGTGCATTCTGGTGATAGGGTGCCCCATCCTTAGGCAATGTTAGTAGCTGTCGGATGGCAGTGGGCTCCTCCAGTGGCGATGACTACTGCTGCATATGGGAGCATCAATCTTGCAGATATCTGCATTGACTTTATGGAGAGCTCGATTTGTTATTTTTTTATCTCGAAGAATTTGTTTGCTTTTCTGAATATGAAAGATTTGGAGTCTTGTATTTGCCTGTGGTGGTCGCCGATGGTGAGCCATTCCGGGTGGTGTGCTTTCTCTGGTTTATTGAATAAATCACCTGAGCCTACTCATTTACTCATACTGAAAAGAAAATATCGAAGTGGTTTATTGAATAACATACTATCAGTCCCAGGTGGTTTGCTTTATCTGGTGGTAGAGGCCAGCAATCACACAAATGCGAAAGAGAGTCGTTGGAGGTGGTAGAAAGGAAGGATGAAGAAGAGGGCAAAATAGACATTTCATGTGTCTTCTCTTTTCTTATTTGGATAGATATTATATTTTAATGGCCCAAGTGTCCTATAACAATTTTTCGGTGTCATCAAGCATGTCCACCAGCAAAGACCATAATTTTTAAGTGTCTTGTAATAAATTTTGCCAAAAATATAAGTTGTCCAAACCTTTATTTTTAAAATCAAAACAAAATAAATAATAAATACATGATTTTTTTAAATAGGATAAATAGTCAAACGTATCTCAAAAATTTAACGGGATTATATGTTAAAAAACGGAGAGAATATATTTTTTGAAAGTTAACCTTCTATCCATATGGCCAAACATTTACAACAACATGCAACTTACTACTTGTTAACACCAAAATTTGGTAAGATTTTCTAGTGGATTCGGTTAAAAAAAAAGTCGAGCAGCCGATGGAAGCTTATCCAGAAGAGACCGAGTTCAAGAAGGAATCGTGAAGACCACGGCATGACAGCTTAATTTATCTATTAATTAGGCAAGATTTATTTTTAGGAAAGATTGCTTAAAGTCCGATCAGGACTTGTATCTTTTACTTTATCTTTAGAAAAGTGTGAGTCGTGTTCAATTAGGACACTTATCGGCCTATGGGTATAAATATGTACATCCAGAGTCTTTGTAATTTATCTTTCTCAGATCAATACAACTTTCGGCATATCGCCACCCTCTTTTCTGAGGTTTCTTCTACTATTGGCGGAACTTAGCACCATACGCGGGGCTGCATCGGCTTCGATTACCAGCGGAGGGGTAAGTCCTAAGTTCCGCCGATCCTGGTAATCGTATTGGCTATATTGGTGTTGTTCAAAGTTGCATCGCTTCGATCTCTTGGATTGCTCTGGTTCAGTCGGTATCTTTGCCAACCTGATATCTCGATTCTATCTTTAATTACATTGTGTTTAGAGACGCATTGGTTTAGTTGAGACTGTCTCGGTTAGGTCTGATCTTCTGACTTAGTCAATATATCTCTACAATCACAATGTTGTTTTAGATAGATTCGTTATATCCATCACATTAGACAGATTTATCAGCTCATTTAGTATTAAATTATTATATACAATCTCGTGCTGCATCGGTTAGGTTCGACCTACTAGATTGTTGTTAATAATCTAAATCTTGTTAAGCCAGCAGGTTCATGCTAATGTTTCATCGGAGTATTAGCCGATCTTATCTGATGTGTTAAATTTTTCTTTAATGGTGTCATGCTCAGAAATTCACAAACTAGAATTCCTAAGCAGAATGTGCATTAAAACTCTGTCCAGGACCGGCCAGGGTACACAAATGACAAAGTTGACATACAGATCCACGTCTTACAAAGCATCATAAAAAGTTTTACGAATGTAGCGGAATTAAAAGCGAGCCAAAACTAATTAACTTGATGCTCGCAGCGTGGCGACTCCACTCCATGGGCATCCTTGACGGCAGCGACGAAGCCTACTCCTCCGAGTAACCTCCATTCGAAAAGTACTTCAACTCTGGTGTCGGGAATGCAGAGCAAGACTGAGTACTACCTACTGTACTCAGCAAGTCATACCAATAGAAGATATGATGCAAGAGATTCCAAGGAAAGCTAGAGGTTCTTTTGCATAAAGCAGACATTTAAAAGCAGTAGTTGAAAATAGTAAAACTATAGAATGTAATTAAACAATATTAGCCATCACTGCCCAACGCTACACCACGTTGTGATAGGCACAACCAACCACTTGAACTACACCAGTTCCATTAGGTCAAGTTATTAATGATAAGACTAATCACGGTGAATCTGGTTGATCACCCATAACTGCGGGCATGGCTATATGAATAGTTTTTACTCTGATCAGATGTGTACATCTGTACCCACAAGACACAGCCCCACGACATGTTTCCGTGGGTCAACATGCCACCACGATATACCGGAAAGAAACTATGACAGGACCCTTCGCATAACCCTCCCCTAACCATCCACACCACGCTGAGGTTTCGCCCCCACACCTAAAACCAAGGTAGGCAGCCCCCCGTGCGCCATGGTGAATTCGGCAGCCGATCAACCCTTAAAATCGGGGCAGACCCAACTCCATCACACCCATCCTAGCCTCGGTGCATAGGAAAGGGGTTGAGCTATACTACAAGCTCAGCCGTTGCCCATGCTGGTTTGTTGTATGCATGGTAATTCTTCCAGGGTTTTTCGCGAACCGGTCCTTAATTGTCATAGGCGCGTTTATCAAAACCATACGCCCACAGCCCACCGTTAGGCATATTTTAGTTGAATTAATACCATGGTGGTACATGTTCATAATCATCATAATTAATCATGGTCCAAAATGAGTTAGTTAGTTTAAGCATGGCTAAGCATCTCCTAAACCAACATCTAGTCATGTTATACCCTAAGTTATCAATGGTACAAGGTGAACAAACTATGGCCAAGTATAGATAACCATTCCACATGACATTATGAAATAAATGCAATATTTAATAGAAAGCAAGACATTTGCGAAATAGGTATAATATGACCAATTAATATGCATGACTTGTCTTATTCTGGTGCTAATGGAACCTTTACAACTACTTCGAAGTAAAGTGGAGCTTCGGAAACGCCGGAATCTAAGCGACATACAAAGCACACATTCAAAACAAGCTATAAGTCTACTGAAATAGGAAACAAACATTTTTAATAGATTCTAGGCATTTTTATGAATTTACTGCAATTTGAATGGACTTAAACGTAGCTCTGATGAATTTTCTGTGAATTTTAGAAGTTCTCTGTATTTTACTATTAAAATGAAAAACCCTAAATGAATTATTGCACATTAAAAAAGACTGCTGACGTCAGTAAGGAAGGGGAGACTGGCGTCGACAGGCGGGCCTCACCGGTCAGTGGCGCAAGGGCATCGGCTAACGGTGCACCAAGTCCACAGAGCCAGGATGGGTGCACCACGTGGCGCACATGTGGTGCCGACGCGGCAGCCATGCGGTGGTCACGTGGGCGGTCGAACGAACGGCCTTGATTTGCCACGTGGCAGATCGGGCGGCTGAGAGACGACGGTGACTAGGCACGGGCATGGCTAGAGTCAGCCCGACCGAGCAACAGCACGCGGCGACCGCCGGCGACACACAGCGTGGAGAGCGGCAGCGCGCATGGGAGACGGCGACGACGACGAAATGACGACGGGGATCGACGGGCGAATGGCGGCCGAGGTGCGGGCGAGCTCAGCGAGCACGGTGGTGGCGTTGGCGCGACATGGCGACAGCCCTAGCGGCGGTGGTAGGTTTCGACGGCGCGGGAGCGATTTAGGGCACGGGAGATGGTGGCGAGTGCGAAAAATGGGAGGGGAGCTCGATGGCTGCATTTATAGGGCCGAAGGAGGCTCGGATGTGGCAGGGAGTTGCGAGAAACCGATGATGTGGGGGGAGAGAGAGGGGCGACGGGATTCAAAATTCGAATCCTGGTGGGGAGAGTGGGCGGGGAAGGCGCGGAGTGGGGCGGGAGAGGCACGCGGGCGGCGGTTGGTGGCCCTAGCTCCGCCGGCTGGAGATGGACGACGGGCCCGACAAGTGGCCCCCACCTGTCGGCGACCCGGAGAGGAGAGGGACGGCGCAGGCGAACTGGGTCGTGGCCATGAGCCAGCTCAGCCAAGGAGCGGGCGTGCGCGAGGATAGTGTATCGAAAACGGCCCATGGCCGGGGAGGGGGGAAAAGAAAGGATTTTTGAATTAAATAATTTCGATAATCAAATTTTAGTTACTAAAATTATTTTCCTTTGCTTTGAAAATTTCACTAAAAATCATGTTAATGTATTAAAACATGGGGAACTCAAGAAAAATTTCGCCATGCCCATTTCCATTTGTTAAATGCATTTATTAATTAGGGTTTGACTCTAGGTTAAATTAAATAATTTCTTGGGACAATTTATTAATTAAATTTAACGCTACAAAACGGGAACTTCAGGGCGTGACAAATGGTTTTACTGTCTTGGTTAAATTTAATACATGACCATTTTGATCGGTGTCATATCGGCTTATTTAAATCTATCAGACAATTATCAATCTTATGCTGCATCGGTTAGGTCCGACCTATGAGGTTATGGTTGTAAGTTAGATTTATTTAAGTTAGTAGGTATTAATCATTGTTTTATCGGAGTTTCAGCCGATAAGTTATCTAAGTGTTGCATCGGCTTATAAGGATTATATACAAATTGGTTTTACCCGATTGCAGCAAAGGTATCATTGATTACTTAATCATTTGCATCTAATAACATCGAACTTCCAGATATCGAACTTCCAGATGTATGCTTTAACCATCGAGTCTACATCTAATATTCTATATTAATGTCGGTCGATTGGCTTGTTGGATATTCGCTTTGTTATCTCTATATCGGCTAACTAATTCATCCGATATTTACTTTGTCACATTTATATCGACCGATTGGTTCGTTATCTTATCTTTCTATTATTAGCTGATTGCTTTATATCATTATTTATAATATATATCAAATATATAACCGATTGTTCAAAACCCTAGCAACATCGACTAGTATCAACATCGGCTAATATCGCGACATCGACTTGCTAGCCGATCGGCTTTTTGATCATCTCATATTTATCTATCCTGTTAGTTACAGGATCAAACTGACTGACACGCCCGCATCTCATTAAAGTTTAGAACCTACACTAAAGTTAAGCAAATCTCCCAAGCCTCCGTATGCTACACGCAGGATCTATGTCGACACATTTTTGGCACACCGGATGAGACAGATTTTGCATCAACACTAGTATAAGAGAAGCAGCAGGGGAACATAACAACAGATTAGTTTCCAGTGATCAGAAATATTAGTCATGAAGGTCGCAGCAAAAAAGAGATCAGGAATCAAATATATCCAGTTTAAAAGAAAATAAAAATTGATCGCAACACATCCAGTTACTACGATGGCCATTGCTGTACTCGGGCAAGAGCAGGACATAAACCTCCATACACTGGCATGAACAAAACGCAGACTGCTACAAGATTCTCATTGTAAGTAAGTCGGCAACCTAATCTGATTCTGAGGTCTCCAATTACATGACAGCCTGGCCACTGCGACTCGCAAGAAGTTCCAGCTTTCTGCAGCTAAGGTTATCAAAACCCAAAGAAACCTAGCTCGGTAGCCCTTTCTTTCTCGAATGTCTCAAAATACTGGTAGATGATTGTAACGGCGAGCAGTATCCCAGTTCCTGAACCAATTGCACCCATGAAATCAGCTAGGACAGTCAATGCACCAATGCAGACTCCACCAAATGCAGCAGCTGTAGGGATGTATCTGTTCAATTCTTTCTGTAAATTTGACTCACGATGGCCTGGCATCACCATTTGTTGCTCCTGTTAAATTGCAAAGGTTAGTGGTTTAAAGGTAGCTCTTGCATGATAATCCTGCATTCCAGATCAGATATAGAAAATATATTTGATTTATTTTACCTTGAGCTGTTTAGCAACATCCTTTGCTGATGAACCAGATACTTCAATCCATGTCTTTGAGAAGAGAGCACAAGCTGACAGCATGAAGACCACATAGAACAGTGCATGGAATGGATTTGCGAGAACATCAGCTAAACTGCAAGATTTCCAATGCATGCCAAGGTAAGTATTATTAAAAGTAAATTTTATCAAACAGTAATAGAAACTAAAATCGCAAGCACAGAGAGAAATTGAAGGCCTCATTGATGAAATTGATTCTTCACCTTGATGGGGCAGTTACATAGTAAGCAAGACCACCAACAGGAACAGAATGGCCAGAGTACTCAGATTCCTTCCATTTCCCAAGAAGGTTGACCAGGAAATTTCCACTGTACCTCCTGTAGAGAAGCTGCCAAAGCAATACAAACATGTTAATGCTAAACACAAGCATTAAAGATTTATCTTGCTAAAGCAGTGGAATTGAAGTTCAGACCTGGGATATGAAGTAGAGGTTGGTAATCAGTGCAGAATGCAGAATGATGGGCATGTTTGAAGTGTAGAACAGCTTAATTGGGTATGAGCCTTGTTGACCACGGGCATTCTTGGATCTCACTGGTAGTACAACACGGAAGCCTTGGAAGTAGATAACTATGAGGAAGACTAAAACAGTAGCAAGCAAGTTGGTCACGTTTGGAAGATTCTGGCGGTAGAAAGCCTCGCGTAAGGCACGAACTTTGTCGGTTCTAGTAATCAACAGATGGAACAATGCAATGACAGCCCCCTCAAACTCAGCACCACGGCCACTGTTGATAGTTGTGGGGCTAAATGCCTTCCAGATGATATTCTCACTATAGAGAAAGATTTCCACAAGTCAAGTTGAATAGAACATGTCAACAACAGAGAAGAACAAAGTTCAATGTGCTCACCAGATATTGGTAGCAATAAAGAGAGAAATGCCAGAACCCAAACCATAACCTTTCTGGAGAAGTTCATCCAGACAGATGACAATGATGCCAGCAAAGAAAAGCTGAAGTATAATGAGGATGGCATTTCCAGTTCCAAGCTGGCTTACACTGCCATACATTCCAGACAAAACATATGCCACAGCTTCCCCAATTGTAATCAGGATACCAAGTAACTTTTGTGCGCCATTCCTGGGTAAAAAAGTAAATTAGCGTAACAAAGATAATCAAAGGACATGGTAAACATGAATCAGATAGCATTTAATCAACAGCCATTCACTGAAATATGGTGGCCTACAAACAGCAGACCATAGTAAATAAGCCACTAAGTTTCAAGGTTCAGGTAATAGTAAAGAACATAGTGACACTAAGTTTCAAGGTTCAGGTAATAGTAAAGAACATAGTGTTAATCTCATAATACTTACAGCAGAGCACGATCCTCTCTCACACTGTTGTCAACTTCAATGATCTTTGATCCCACTAGAAGTTGCATTACCATGCCAGATGTCACAATTGGAGTGATACCCAGCTCCATAACAGTACCACGGTTTGATGCAAGGATAACACGCATCCAGTAGAAAGGATCAGCTCCAGTAGTTGAATGAATGCCATAGAGTGGTAGCTGGCTGCATACCAGGAAAATGAATAGGGAAATAACAGTGTAGATCACTTTTTCTCTAAATGGTATTTTCCTATCAGCACTCTGTACTTCAGGCAGGAAAGCCAGAAAAGGCCTGACAAGATGCAATACCCTAAAGCCGCCAGCCATCTTTTCCTGTGACCAAGCAAAAAAATAGGTAAAGATTTTGTACAATGCACACAAAATTATAAAACATACGAGTCTTGTAAAGCATTTCAAACTTGGTAGTTCAGACTTTAGAAAAATAGCACTGAATCATAATAGAACCTTCCCAAACAAGAGAAGTTATTCTGCATCCATAAACAGGAGGGCAGATTTAAAAAAAATGGAAACCCACATTAACATGAACAATAACAGGCCTCTTTCTTAAATAATGTGCAATCAGGAATGTTTATTCAGCTGCATGAACTTGAAATCAAACAAGATGATCACATCACAATGAAATAATAAAAACAAAAACTCTCATTTCCTCATTCAGACTTGATTGAAACAGTTCGGTGAAAAAGGTAACTCTGGCTAGGCCCGAGCTGCACAAAAGGAAGCTGATGATCAGCATCCGTCATATGAATCACAGAATGAATACATGACACGTCAATCTGACAACAAGCGTAGATGAATCACACGCCGGATAAATGAACAGGGTAACTGGCTGGCCATGTAATGCTCATATGACAAATATGAAGGCCATTAAAACTATAGCATCCCTACAATTATTCTCTCTGGCAATCCTCATGGATCAACCAGCTTGGATCTAGAACAAACTTGGCTACCATCGGGCCTACATCTACACCCGCACGACCAACCGAGCGTTCCATCACATGCGCGCACGTAGCACCCAGATCAGCCCCCGCAAAGAAAAATTCCCCACATCCCCAAACTGAGCATGAATCCACCACCGGAACACCACTTTCCCACTTTTCCACCGATCAAAAAATGGTCGCCGCAAAAACGTAATTCGAACGACAAGCCACCGAATCTGAAACGCATCGCATCGCCTCCCCTCCGCGAGATCCAGACACCAGACAGGGCGAGGAACATGCGGGTTCACCTGGTAGGCGACAACGACGACGACGACGACGACGGCCCGACGCCGAGGAGCGCGGATGCCTCGCCGCCGCAGCCGGTGATGACGAGCTCGTCAAATCCAACGCGAGAAAGAGAGAGACAGAGAGAGATGAAGAGAGAAGAAACAACGCGCACGGCGAGGTTTGCTTTTACGGTTTTTAGCGATGACCTGGTCTCTCATCTCTATCATCTTCCGTTCGGATAAAGTGGTACTTTTGGTGAAAGATTGTTAGGCGTTTTTGTTCCTTCTAGCTTGATCATGGCCGTCAAATTCGAACTCAACGTAAGTGCCCAGTGTGAAAATTGTTGGGCATTTTCACAAGATGTTTGAACATATATTTGGTCTTGTACTCTTGTAGGAGCTCTCGGACTAGGCTAAGTTCTAAAATACTTACCGCCTCCGTCTCAAAAATACTCGTCGCTTTGTGTTTTTGTTTGTAAAGTTTGATTATTTGTTTTATTTAAAAAATTATGAAATTATTATTTATTTTTTTTGCGACTTACTTTATTCTTAAAAATACTTTAAGTATGTATAATTTTTTTTATATTTGTATTAATTTTTCAAATAAAACGAATGATCAAACGTTACGAGAAAAAAGTCAAAGCGACCACTAATATGGGACGGAGAAGTAGTACTTACTTTTTCTAACTTCTCTTTTATTGTGCACGTGTATTTTTTACAAACTATTAAATAATGTGGTTTTTTTAAATTATAAAAAACTATTTTTAAATATTATATTAATTTATTTTCTGCCTAGGCGTAAAACATAGTCGTTTTCCCAAACGATGGGTTCACTTATTAAAAAAGTTAGATAAATCTATTTTAAATTTTTCATAATAACTAATACTTAATTAACTATACGTTGATAATGTTTTCTGTTTAGAGTGCAATGAAAAAGCTTAAACCAACCTCACAGCTAAACGCAGCGTGGTTTAGCTCTCTTTCTTTCCTGGTCAGAAACATGGAGACGGATTTTTCCTTCGCAACTTGCAAGGGTGAAAGATACTCGGGTCTCGCTGATTTTTGTCTAGCGCAACGAGTCATAAAGAGTGGGCTCGGTCAACATTGGTCGTGTGCCGGTGTGATAGCAATTGATTTTTAGCTCTCTGCTAAAGCCCAAAACGTCCCGACTCATCAAAAAAAAATCCCAAAGATTTCTCCAACGGTGCAAACCGCGTGACTATTTAACACTGTCGATCCCGTTTCGCAAATGCACACTCTTAAGAGATGGAGATATGGAAATAATTAGGTGAACGGTTAGGACAAAATTATGTGGGAAGAATATATGGCTAATATGCAATGTCACGCTTTAATAAGTGGAGTATTATTTCCTACAACATTTGCCAAAGAATCCCTTTCAAATCACTAATGCATCACAATCGCATTTTGACGCAACCAAGATTGAGGAAATGAGTCATGCCATCGTCTCCGTTTTTGTTTTCTCCACTACAAATGCGGTGATCAACTAGATACCGCTGGGTCCTGGGCTCCTGGAGGCCGTGGCCCATCAATTGTACTGTTGTACCTTCCTTGCTGGACCTTATTAGGCGACGCAGCTAATTGACGCGCACACCGCGCGTGCTGGCGCGTCTGCGCCCCATGCCGACCACTTTTTTTTTTGGTTATTTTTGCGTGATTTTTTTTATTTTTAAAAATTGAATCTTTTCATCTCTAATTTCAGTTGAAAGATTTGAATTTGAGTTGAAAGTTTTTAAAATTTGAGTTGATTTTTTTAAAATTTTGATATGAAAGTTTTAAAATTTGAGTTGAAAGTTTTGAATTTGGAGATGAAAGTTTTTAAATCTGAGTTGAAAGTTTCCGAATCCATAAAAGTCAAAAATCAAACCATCATGTCAAAATTTGAAACTTTCAGCTCAAAATTCAAAACTTTCAACTCAAATTTTGAAAACTTTCAAGTCAAAATTTAAAACTTTCAACTTAAAATTTTGAAACTTTTCAACTCGAATTTCAAAAACTTTCAATTCACAATTTCAAAATTTTCATCACAAATTTGAAAACTTTCAACTCAAAATTAAAAATTTTCAACTTTAAATTCAAAAACTTTCAACTCAAAATTTAAAAACTTTCAACTAAAATTTAAAACTTTCAACTATATTTTGAAAACTATTAATTAAATAAATTATATATATATTTTTAAAAAATGCTAATTATCATAATTACTGCTAATATGATAATTAAGCTAATTACCGTAATTAGCGGCTAGGACGGTGTGGCCGCGTGCGTGCTACTTCTTGTGCTGACGCGTGAGCGCGCACTAGGAGCCCCCCTCATTATGGCCCATCTCGAATCAAATCTACGTCGATGTATGGCCCAACTTCATTGAGAGAGGTAGCGGTTGGGCAGCGACAATAGAAGAAGTCCACTTGTCGTCCCACGTTGAGTTTAATTGACATCTCTAAACTACAATACCAGAAATTTTTCATCTCACATCTTAATCCAAATCACCATCTTGGCGAAATCATCCAAATCAGATTCCATGACAGTATAGATGAATGATTTCGCTGACGTGACATTGTAGTCAGAAAAAAAAAAACATGTGAGACCCAAGGTTCACCAAACTGTTTTGGATAGAGTTACCGTCACCCCATGGTAAGACGGTTATCACAGCAACCGTGCAGTTACCCTAAAAACTGTATGGTTACCATGAGATTTACCGTGGTTTAAAAAACTAAGAAGGTTATCGCATGTGATAACCATTATAACTGTGCGACAACCGTACGGTTTTGCAAACCCTGGTGAGGCCCACATGTAAGTGGCCACCTTCTCTCCCTTTTTTCCTTGTCTTGCTTTCTCTACTCCCTTCACTTTCTTCACATTGGGGGAGACGGAGAGCGAGTCGGCCAAGCCAAGCCTCGTCGTCTATGCTGGGCAGGAGCGGCAGGATGGACGATAGATCCATAGCTAGGGTCAAGGGGACAACGAGCGCGACCGTCACAGCTTGGGAAAGACGGGGAGAACACCTAGGTGGTGGGCGAGCCCCTTTGAGATTGAGCTTGGCCGGTCTCAGGGTGAGGGAGGAGGAGCTAGGAGAGGGAGAGGGAGGGGGGGGGGCGAGGTGCTTGTGCTCCATTTATATTGTCATCGGATCTGATTTAGACGATTTTGTGAAGATGAGAGATGAAGATTTTAATATTATGGTTTAAGAATGCTAATTAAATTTAATTTGAAGATGAAAGACGGTAAGTGAATTTATTCCTAGCACAGGCCGGCAGATGGTTGGGCCCCTGATGAGATTAGATTGTTCACAACCAGTCTGCACTGTCTGCACATTTCAGATCCAGAGCTTGGGAACGTGACATGACACACGAGCACATTCATTCAACGCCGGACATCGGGACATGGATCCTCGCCTCTGTACTCTAGTCAGTTGTTGCTTGCTTCTGCATCAGCAGTAGTAACACAGAGTATGCCAGTTTTTCAGCGGCGTAGTTCCAGTCTCCACCGATCCAATTAATTATCATGGGCCGAATATATTAAGCCGACGAACACCGTCACACACATTATTGCCTTTGGAGTTATTGATTTCTGAATGTGAACGAATATTTCATAAACAAGAAGAGACAAACAACACAACGCCTTAACGATGACAAAGGTGTCGTTCACACTATGCATGGTCGAACATTATTGCCGGAATGAATCGAAGTCTCGAAGAACCGAAGAACATGCACTAGCCAGCTGAGGTCGGCCGGGGTTGGGTCGCAATCAGTAGAGAATCCGTCACAATAGTATACTCCCACAAATTAAATTATGCAGTGCATGCAATTGCAACTCGCTCGCGGCGAATATGAAAGCCGCGGAAGCGCACAAGCCGAGACACAGCTTGTCTCTGAATCTCTGAACCTTCGGATAGCCGTCTGAACTGCAAGTACTCGCTACAATTCACTATCTTCGTCTCAAAATAATTTAACATCTAAAATAAAACGTGATATATTTTAGGACAACGAATATGAACAACCGCATATACAGATTCGTTGTCAGGTTTGGTCCGATCTGAACGAGTTCGCTCGCCGCTTCACACCGATTTCGTACTTCCTGTGAGGCCAGCAATCATCGCCATGAAGGAGACGGCGACC
Organism: Oryza officinalis; assembly: GCA_008326285.1. NCBI lineage: Eukaryota > Viridiplantae > Streptophyta > Magnoliopsida > Poales > Poaceae > Oryza > Oryza officinalis. The sequence goes on along the minus strand of BDMV01000003.1, from coordinate 11,504,564 downwards.
AACACGAGGAGATCGACCGAGAGAGATGCGCTCTGCATTGCCATGCGTTGCCCAGAGTGGAGTCGCGGACTCGCAAGAGCCTAGACGTTTCGTCCCCTACATGGCCCATACCTGCGTGTCTCGCGAGGCTGGTCTGCTCTACCCGCCGCCGGCGATATTCCTGTTAGCTAGTACTAGTACAGTGCACCCGTTGATCAACACTTGTCGTTTCACACAACCAACCTTCAAAACTTCCCGTCTGATACTCCTAGTCCTATGATCGCTACTAGCTGAAATTCAGAACTTCCAGAAAAAAGGTTCAGATCATCGAGTCCAATCAGAATATATATTCAGAATGAACACATGAATATGAAATGGTTCAGATAGCGCCAGCCAGCTGGCCTCCGGTCTATCTGTATGATCGATCGTGACTCGCATGGACAAGACACCGATATTATATATCGATAGCCGATAGGTTTGCTTATATCCGAAAGAGATGCTTCTATACTGGTACAGTACATTACTAGTTGTATCAGCAGTTCAGCACTGGTGATCCGTGTGTACACCATGGAGATTGATTTGAGCTGGCAAACTAGACGCGAAATCAAATGATTGGGTGGTGGCAGCCAAAACAGAGGAAGATATAAAGAAACAAGCTAACAGAAGAATAGTATCTAGAAAATGCATATATGACGCAACATCGTATGGCGGCATGTATTCGTTTTTGGGATGGTTCGTACGTGCAAGGGATCATGTTTATCAATTGTGCATTTGTTTACGGCAAATTGCCCTGTTTGTGGTTGGAAACATGCATGCGAGATGATAACGAACTAATCATTACAACCTTCGAACATGCCAAACGCTCTGAAAGTAGACAGGGGAACACACGCGATTAGGTTCCTTATAAATCTGAACCACGTTGATGCAGATGTTATTCACGTCTTTAATTTACCTAGGATCACTGCAGACGCAGTCCTTTTCAACAGATGTCTGCATGCACGCAAAGTGAAACCCCTAAAAACTGGCTCGATTGTGCTTATTTAAATACCTGAACTGGTCAATTTGCTCCAATTAACCTGCCTATTCACAAGTATCCATGCTATCTGATCCTGTTAAAAACATTACATGCCGAAAGAAAGCATTGATTTTTTTTCCACAGAAAATATGCATTCAATTAGTGAATAAAAATACTAAAATTGTACATTTTTTAGATAAAGGATATCTCATTAAATGATGAATTTACATCCGGCCTGTGCACCTACCAAGGATAAAAATAGCACACTGTTAAAATTTGTTATAAATACGTGACCTGATCTCAAATTTATGCATGTTTTTTTTACTCCATTCCATGGTACTTATTTAATACGTTAATTTGATTCCCCAATAGAAACACACCAATCATGTTATAATCAAACAGCAATCACCATTCCATAGTAGTATCAATTTTAATATGTTTGATTCCTCAATAATAACACTGATCACTGATCAATCATGCGAGCAGGACTAGCAGTACGTGCTTTCTCCTCCCACACTTTCGTTGTTCCTCCATTCTCCCCTAACCAACCACGCTTCACACTTCCATCCCTTAAAGCAAGAACTCACTACCACACTGAACATCCCATCCCAAGTGAAAATTTGGTTAGTGGGAGCGTGCATGCCTCCATTTCTGCCGCTATAAATACTCCTCATCTCATCATCCACCATCATATCACGTTTCTCTGCGGTCCGTGCACTTTGGAGCCCACACACCACGATCTCCCGTACCTTCTCTCTGAGAGATGGGGAGGATAAAGAGTAGTGGGCGATGCACGGCGAGGCTGCAGGCGGTTGCCCTCCTCGTCGTCGTCGTCGCCGTCGCGTCGCCGTCGATGCGAGGATGCATTGCACAGCAGAGCGGAGGAGGTGGAGGAGGAGGGCTCAGCAGGGGCAGCTTCCCCGAGGGGTTCGTCTTCGGCACCGCCTCCGCCGCGTACCAGGTCAGTGACGGATAATTATTTCTCCCTCCCGTGGTTTTGGCAAACGCGATGGCCATTGTTTGTTGAGATAAACTTGTGGAGAATCTGTTGTTGGGTTTGAGAGATAAACTTGCTAGCTAGTTCATCCTTTTGCCGTTTTAGTCGTACAGTGGTTGAACACACGTACGACTCGAGTGATGATTAGTTAGCAAATTAAGGGGAGATGATTAGTTGGATGAAACTGTGTGATGAGAGAGAGAGAGAGAGTAGGAAGGAAGGGACAAGAAATGAACTTGCTTTTGTTTCTGGAATTAACGTGCGTGCCTCGTCTTTGCCGGCTTCTCTCCCCCCACAAAGTTGTGTTCTTGTCTTGTGCCCTTGGGTTTGCCCGTTTGCTTTTGGACAGTGGCGTTTCAGATCTTGAATCACCTGCTGCCTGTCATCTCCTGCGTCGTTGCCACTTGCCATCTCCGAATGTCCGATCCTCCATGCGTCCACCTCAACACATAGCTTTCACCGTGCACTCGCCCATACGGCAGAATTGCACACTTTTGTTACAGTCGGGCCAGATTGGCAGAAGCTCTGTCCAATGGCTACACGCCCAGTGTTTTCTTCCATTCTAGTAGAACAGTACCGACAAAAGAACACCACTACACTCCGATCTCCTCTCCTTTTTCCATCCCAAAACAATAGATTCGGTCCATATTTACTACTACATTAATACATGTTCAGAGTTCGAGTCATATACTTACTCCGTTCTAAAATGTAAGAATTCTTTTAGATGAATATGGTTATCAAGAAAATAGGTAAAAATGATTGAAAGAACGTTGTGATTGATTGAGAAAATAAAGTAGATGAAGAAATTAGATAGAGAATTGTTGTAATTGATTAAAAGAAGAAGATAGGTGAAGAAATAACTTTATTTTAAAGTTAGAAATAGTTGTATTCTGAAAGGAAAGTAGTATTTTGCTGATGTAGATCAGGGACCAGGAAGGCAGGCAGGCAGCACCGATCCGGTTTGGGCCCTGAAACGAATGTGTGCGTGCATCTGATCGTCGCTCGCCGTTGCTCAGGCGGTTTTGGCCGTGGAGAGTTCCGCGGAAACGACCGGAACCAGCAGCGGCGGCGGCGGCGGTTCACGTGCCGCGTCCGTTTGCGAGGAGAAAACGAAAACGCATGCGGGACGTGGCCTCCCTGGCCCGCGTGGGGCGCGCTGCGCTGCGCGGCCTACCGCGAATTCGATCGCCAGAGCCGCGGACCGCGGAGTACGGGGGTAGTTGGGCACTTGGGCGCCTTGGCGGTTGGCTCCGCGCCGCGCGACACCGCCCAGTCGCCCGCCACCCCGCGCCGCGCGGCACCCGTTGTCTCCCGCGCGCGCGCGGCGCGGGGCCATCGTGAGATCGTCGTGGCGCCCGGAAGAGGAGGCTTTGGTGACCAGAGGCCGTTGGTTTGTTCGTTTGACGACACGACACACGCTACGCTAAAATTAGCGATGCGACCATGCGAATAGCAGCATTCTGGGTGTTTTGATGTGAATAAACAGTGGGTTTTTGTTTTTTGTTTTTGGTAGTACGAGGGAGCTGTGAAGGAGGACGGGCGAGGGCATACCATCTGGGACACGTTCGCGCACACCTTTGGTACGTACGTGTGCTACACTTTTTTTTTCAAGAACTGCAAAGTTCATTCCAGATTAATCTGCCTCATATCAGATTAGGGCGTTTCTGCAAAGAAAATACTTATCAAGTTCAAACACGTCCGTGGTGATTTCTGAGCACGTTTACCATGGGAGAGCTTAAGATTTTAAAAAAACAACTTGTTCATAGTCCGCTTTTGACAATATGGAAAAAATGTTTTTTTTCGCTTTTGGCTTCCAGCTCTTTTAGATTCTACAAATACAGCTTTTTAAAATCTAAACGAAAAACTCTATTGTTTGGGGAGCTTCTCATTTTAAAAAAGCTACAATTGTCATAAGTTCTCTCAAACAGTGCTTAAAACTTTGTCATTGAAGCAATAGGAAAGCCGAAGGCTCCCCTTTTGTGGAGAATCCAATCATTGGATCGTGCCACTTGTACAACTCGTCTCTTGTGCGGACATGGCACCTAGATAGGCCCCCCTCTGACCTGTACTAATATGTGCTTGAAGCTTGTTGCAACTTTCTTCACCCAAAGTTGGATAGTGGAGCAAACACGACCACAATTGCTACTTGATAGTTGATACTATATCTCACCAACCTTTCACAATGAGTACATGTAATTCAGTGGTAGGGAGAATTAAGGTAGTGCTCATGTAGCTTTGGTCATTTATCTGGCCTAAGATAGTGGGCCTAGTGGGTAAGAATTTGTTGGCATCTGTTCATGTTTCAGAAATCAGAATACTGGCTGACCTACCGATCTTTAACCAGGAGTTCTCAGGACTAGTGGTTGCAGTTAGTCACAGCCGTAACGCTAATGTTTTGCTTATTTCTCATCTTTTTGTGCAGGAAAGATCACCGACTTCAGCAATGCTGATGTTGCAGTTGATCAGTACCACCGTTTCGAGGTAAGCATCACTCTCTCTGACTCTTCTCTCAGATCGAGTGCACACGTATTCGTAGCTTATCCAGCTATCCTTAATTATTCCCTGAAAAATGAGCACAATATAATCGATGTGACCTATGAAATGACTGTTTTTTTCAGGAGGACATACAACTCATGGCAGATATGGGGATGGACGCGTATCGGTTCTCGATAGCATGGTCAAGAATCTACCCAAGTAGGTGCTTTTCCAACTGAGAAATTAGCGAAGCTGTCCGTGATGTCAGACGGCGTCTTCCTTTCGTTGGCATTTGCAGACTGTGCCCTAGCTTCTTCAGTTTGACACTTTACGTGCAGTTTTACTCGTTAGCTTTTCATCTCGTGCTTATTCCAGATGGCGTTGGTCAAGTCAATCAGGCCGGCATCGACCACTACAACAAGCTGATCGATGCACTGCTAGCTAAAGGTGAGCACGTACCTCGATCGATCTGCAGTGCTAAATCCCCAGTTCAGCTCATGAATTAGCTGAGAAGTGTAACAATCTTTCAGGAATTCAGCCATATGTGACACTCTACCACTGGGACCTCCCCCAGGCCCTGGAAGACAAGTACAAAGGATGGCTTGACAGGCAGATAGTGTGAGTGTGATCAGCTCCCCTTCATTGCCAACAATCTTCACGTCAGAATTAATAATTCCATTGATAATTTCCGTTGATTTAAGTAAGTATACATATATATGCAAAATTGCAGGGATGATTTTGCGGCGTACGCGGAGACATGCTTCAGGGAGTTCGGGGACAGGGTGAAGCACTGGATCACGCTCAACGAGCCGCACACGGTGGCCATCCAGGGCTACGACGCAGGGCTCCAGGCCCCCGGCCGCTGCTCCGTGCTGCTCCACCTCTACTGCAAGGCCGGCAACTCCGGCACCGAGCCCTACGTCGTCGCCCACCACTTCATCCTCGCCCACGCCGCCGCCGCAAACATCTACAGGACAAAATACAAGGTGACCAAACGACCAAGATGGCGAGAGGGGCCGTGATCGATATATGTTAATGCGAAAAAGATCATGAAATTAGTATGTATTTTCACCATGAGATTTTGCATGCAGGCGACGCAGAACGGGCAGCTTGGGATAGCGTTCGACGTGATGTGGTTCGAGCCGATGTCCAACACCACGATCGACATCGAGGCGGCCAAGAGAGCGCAGGAGTTTCAGCTAGGATGGTGAGCTGGCTTTTCACCTCTACACCAATCTTATCATCTTCTCATGAATTAGCTCTGCGACTTTGGCCATGTTTGATTTATATTATTGGGCGGATTGTTGTCACATATTATCTACTTAAATTAAGAGATAAATCAAATATCTTTAAAAAATAAACTTAACAAATGGCTTGAAACAAGCATTTTTAATGAGTCGAAAAGAACAGGGCCTTTCACATATCACACATGTTTTTTGTAGGAAAATATATCGCACATGTTACAGTATGATTGACCGGCTGCATTGTTTGGAATGGAAGGTTTGCTGATCCGTTCTTCTTCGGCGACTACCCGACGACGATGAGGGCGAGGGTGGGGGAGAGGCTGCCGAGGTTCACGGCGGATGAGGCCGCCCTCGTCAAGGGGGCGCTGGATTTCGTCGGCATAAACCACTACACCACCTACTACACGAGGCACAACAACACCAACATCATCGGGAGATTGCTCAACAATACGTTGGCTGACACCGGCACCGTCAGCCTCCGTGAGTTCTCCTCGCCATTTCGTGCTTCGTTTTTTGTGTGATTCTGGTAATGATATGGATGCTGATTTCCTCTTTTCTCGGTGATGGTTTGCGCTTTTGCAGCATTCAAGAATGGGAAGCCGATTGGAGATCGGGTGAGTTTGGCACCACAATCTTGTGGACTCTGGATGATCATTGCAAATTTTGCAATGTCATACTGATTTTTTTTTTGACGTAAGAAGGTAGAGCCAGTTCTACCTTATGTCATACTGAATTTAAACGAGGTGTGCTGTTGTTTCGCAGGCGAATTCGATATGGCTATACATTGTGCCCAGAGGGATGAGGAGCCTGATGAACTATGTCAAGGAAAGGTACAACAGCCCACCAGTGTACATCACTGAAAACGGTAAGAGCATGAAGCCTTCTTTATCCATTTTTTTGCGCATGAACGAGTAGTCGTGAACCCAAGATTACTACAGAGTTGTGACAGTGTATAGCTGATGATGATTCAGGGATGGATGACAGCAACAACCCGTTCATTTCCATCAAGGACGCCCTCAAGGACAGCAAGAGGATCAAATACCACAATGACTACCTCACCAATCTGGCTGCTTCCATCAGGTAAAGCTACAGCAACTACAGTTCTTTGCTAATTTCACATTGCCAATATTGGTTATATGCATTCAAAGTGTAGATATATTTACATGTGTGTTCATATAGGTAAATACGCGCGTATTGTGAGTGTCGTTTGTATTGTGTTTTTCAAAAAATATAGATATATTTGCTTCTATAAAGCCTTGATTAATCCGTGGATGGTGATGTTGCAGGGAGGACGGGTGCGACGTACGTGGGTACTTCGCGTGGTCTCTGCTAGACAACTGGGAGTGGGCGGCCGGATACTCCTCGAGATTCGGGCTCTACTTCGTGGACTACAAGGACAAACTGAAGAGATACCCCAAGAACTCGGTGCAGTGGTTCAAGGCCCTCCTGAGCTCCAGCTGAGTACTCCGTAGTACAATAGTTTGGGCGCCATTTCCATACATTCGATAGATATATGGTCTGCACATATACGAATATACGATACCGTGCATATCTCGGATGTTTTGTGGATTTTGTTTTGTTTGTGATATGATAGCCCTGTTCGTTTCTTCTAAAACTTTTGGATAAACTTTTGGATATTCATGACACGTTTTTCAAACTGCTAAATAATACGCTTCGTAAAAAAAAAATTATATGAAAGTTGTTCTAAAATATGAGATAAATCCATTTTTTAAGTTTGTAATAATTAAAACTCAATTAATCACACGTTAATGCCACCTCGTTTTACGTGAAACACTTAATTTTTATCTTCATCTTCATCTTCAGAAGATTCAAACACCACTTGAATCGTCTGTCTGTTAGCACACAAGTGAAAAAGGATAGTACTGCATCTTTTGTCAGCTTCAAATTGGAAGTCCATGGAATTGTTGATTGGTTTCTTGGCTTCTTGCTACATTGTGAGTTACTGTTCTTGCTGAGGAGCTTGCCGCTGGGGGAGTGCAGTTCTACCATATCCATCGTACATTCCATCCTACGGCTCCTGGTTTCTTTCCACATTTCAACAGGGCAAAGGCACCCAACATTTTCTTCTAGACCCATAAATCAGCTTATCAGCACATCAAGAAGAGTAAATATATGATGCAAACCCCAACTCAGATAAAAACTTGTGTAAACTCTGATAATAAGTCGTCTAAATTAAAAAAAATAGTCACACACATACAAACATGTAAAAGAACTTATCCGAACTCAACTTCGTATGTGGGATAAAAAATAACAAATTTCGAACAATTCATTAGGACAATTTTGTAGTTTAAAATTTGTTTTTTAATATCTCGTAAACGAATTTGACTTTATGCAAGATTTTTTTTACTTCATTGAGTAACATCATCATATATATATGTGTATTATTTTTTTCTAATTTAGACAACTTTTTGTCCGTGTTTACACGGGTTTTCACTTTAAGTTGAGTTTTCACGTTATATTCACCTCAACAAAAAGGCCTCGCAACGTACATGCAGATCAACTAATTTTGCAAATGAACCAAAACACTGCCTTTTCTTTGGAGCAATACCATGATGTAATTCTATTCATGGTAGATGATGCTAACTAAATCAAGTTTAACTGTTACATTTGCAAATTTCATCAAGAATTGATTGTGAATCAAATGGTAAGTTTCCTCTTAATTCAGAACTAGGAACTAGCAGCCTTTCATCCCGAGCTGCTAAGTTGATCTCCTAATGGGCCTGCGCTGCTGTGCACTAGTTAGAGAGAGTCGTTGGTGATATGCCCTAGAGACAATCATAGATATTATTGTATCACATACTATATTTACATCTTTGTTATATGTTGTTCCTTGAAATAGATAACTTATTATTGAATATGTGATTCGTTCGTGAGACTATTTATGTTGTATGTTACTATTTTTAGAGAATCCCTGATCAAATATCATATATGGAACAAATATGGTTCAATGATCAGCGCATTCATTGATTGATGATCACGTCTCATGGATCATAGTATGGAGATACCAAATTAATAATGTGAACACATGTTAGGAAACATGTTGTTGGATAGACCCAACATGAGACACTGCAAGAGCTATATATGATGTGTCATCAGTGTTCTTATATTAGTGTTGATGTAGAATCCTTAGACCTGAGATTATCATGGTTCCCAACATATGTAGTAGTTTGCTTAGGAACTGTTAAACACTACTCCATAACTAGGTAATTATAAAAGTAGTCTTCGAACATGCTATGAAACATGTAGTGGGATATGAATAATCAAGATGAGATTTGCCTCTTCCTTGGAGAGATATCTCTGGGCCCCTTGATGTTATAGATTATGAAAGTGTATGGCCATGCCAAAAGTGATTGAGGAGTCAATCACAGATTAAATAATCTATTACAGGATCAAGTGAATGACTGAGCTATTAAAGGATGTCACATATCTAGTTTTGAGCTTAATCGATATCGTGAGGCAAAGGGGTTCATACAAGTATACACTAGAGGTTCAGCCGATATGATCTTTATGTATGCCCGGTGGGTCAATATGTTTTGCAAGAGACCGTTGTTGACACGCGGACCGAAAAGGTTTTTTCGGGTTGTAGCCGAGTGTACATGAACCTACAGGGTCGCATACTTAACGGGCCGGCATAAAGGGATTGGATGAAGTTGCAATATTTGCTCAATTCAGATAAAGATCAGAGTAGGATTCCTATGAGCTTCGGAGGCCCAGTTATGGACCCTATATTTATCCTTCAGATGATGAGGCTGGTTGTGATAGAGAAACCCTAGCCGTCATTCCCCTCTCAAGCAAAACCCTAGCCGTGCACGGGCGCTAGCACGACCGTACGACGTGTTCCATCCCTGGACGTGTGGATACCGGTAGAGACACCGCTGGTCTACAGTGCTGATCGGCGTGAGATCACGGCGGGACGTACGCACGAGGAGAAGAAGATTGGGCTGTTGCGATCTACTACTTCCTCTACATCAACGCGCGCTATGTCGCCAACGTTCCTTCGGCTTATTAGCACCTACTTCCGCTGCATAGCGCGTCAAGTGGTAACAATCTATGATCCCGTACTTGCATGGTTTCTGGTTTGCGCAATAGAAAAATTTTGATTTATACTATCGTAGCCTATGTGTATCCCAACAAGAGCAAGCATGCAGGAGCCGTATGATGGAAATGGACGGCAAATATGCAAAACTGCACGCTTGTGACATTCCTCCACAAAGTCAGACGATCCGGACATTCCTCCACAAAGTCAGACGATCCGGACATTCCTCCGTAAAGTCAGACGATCCGAATCAATACGGTCGCTCTACCTGTCCTAAAGCGGCGGAGACCATGACCCGATGATCATTAAGTACACGCATATAATTAATTAAGTTTTAATTATTTTAAATTTAATAAATATATTTATAGAAAATTAGTTTTAATAAATATATTTAATGTAACTTCTATATAGAAAATTAGTTTTAGAACAAAATATATTGTTTAGCCATTTAAAAAAACATGCTAACAAAAATCAAAATAAGATTTGTGTCTTAATTAAAAATGAACGGGGCCAATTAAAATGAACGGGGCCATTGTCATGTAGTAATACTCTGGTCTTCCAGATCAACACTATAAACGGGGATGTTAGGTCATCTTGGCCTTGGAAATGCCAGGGAGTATAGCTCAGTACTCTATCGCCAGCACCACCGCCCGGCGCCTACCGTGTGTAAACAAACCGATGAACTAATACAGAATCGGTCCCAGTCACGATGCCCGGCGAACGGATGCTGTCAACTGCTCAAGCGCCAAGGCCGCGCGAGCGCGACTGGATACGTAACGCACAACAATGTCGCGACGCCCGCTGTTAAGCGGCCATGACAGAAAAAAGGCAGCAGGAAAAGGCGATGGAGCGTGAACACCGCACAAGGAGACACGGATGTGGCTGTTATAGCCTCGTTCGAGCCACATTCATACCTTGCATTGCCCAAATACAACATCCATGATCCAACTACCAAGTTTCTCCAAGAGGCAATAAGAGATTAACAGATCGGTACAGTTCGCACCTCGTGCAGTTGTCAATAGTCGCCACAACAAACTATCATCTTTACATAAGCAGCTTCATCAATTTATTCGAAGAGAACGAAAGCAATTTTCCAATAAAAGAAGGATAAGTAGGGGTAACGATTCATCGTAGAAACAACGGGTGGCAACTCAAGCCACGTCAGTTGAATTTGCCTATCATTATTGACAGCTTTGTTGGTTTTGGACAAAGAAAACAAGGAAAACGGTACTCAAAAAAATTTCCTTCACGTCGCGCACACAATGTGCATGGACGAGGCCATAATATACTGATGCCAAAAGAGGCCATTATCTTGCCTTTGCAGAATGTAAACATGGTACATCGGTTGGAGTCTAGTAACGGAGCATGTAGGTCCGGCGCCTGAACCAGTTGTAGTCCGGAAGACCCTGAATGGGTCCCATTGCAGCAATAGCAATATCCTGAAAGAAAAAGAGATAATGACAGTGAATATTGGCCTACTTCTGCCGACTGAGCAAAATTTAAGTTCATATGATGTAACATGCATTGTTCAACACTTCGAGCTAAATATTTGCGCAAGCCACCAAACATACTTGCTTCTAAAAAACTGTGCTTCTTGGGTTCACAGAATGCGAATTTCTTGCTCACAGCATAGCAAAAGCATAGCATTGAAACTATATGTACATGAATATCCAATAATCTACTCTGTAGGATGGTAAGGAAAGAAAACACACGTCTATCACTAGTGATTTAGTGTGATAGAGAGGATTACTGGCAGCTCCAGGACAAAGCATGGCTCATGAAATACATGATACGAGTGACTAAAATTTGGTAAGTTCAGCTTATTAATACTATGAAAAAAAATCAAATATTCTACATGTCGTATTTGTATGCTTGCAAAATAAAAATTACCTGGTCAAAAATGAAACGGTTAGCCACTCGCTTGACCGTGCTTGCGTCAACTGCATCTATTCTTGCAAAAAGCTCAGGAATAGGAATTCTTCGACCATAGATGAGTAACTGAGAAAATAGAGAGACAATAAGCTAGTGTGGATGGCATATCAAGAATGTGATGTGACATCGCATAACTAAACCCTGATAATACCTGACGGCCAATGTCCTCAACAACAGCAGTGGAACCATCGAGGTGCAGTTGGATGGAAGATTTCAGCTGGAAGTCACACCAAAGTAATGAGAATGTGAAGCTGAAGTGCATAGTACTATATTGTGACCCAAATCGATACTAATTCAAAGAGATACCTGATTACGTGCACGGATAACATCTTCCTCAGTAACCCGGTATGACAGTTTGCTAATCTCTTGCATGATTGCAAAAGCCAAATCATCCAAGCAGTCAGGCTGCAAAATAGGCGATACAAAACCATCATAAAAATGAGGGATTGAACACTTGCAACAAGTATTATCACAATACTATTGTGCATTCCAAGAAGCACATGGGATTTACAAAGTGCTATAAAATCCAACAGTAAAATCAAATGGACCTAAGAAAAATGAAGAGCAATATCATGTATGTATCATATGCTCATGTTCGACAGAGGAAAATTTTAGGAATTGTGCTAGACTACCAAGTTTGCTAAGATATTTGGAACTTGCTAGCATAAAGTAGGGGGAAGAATACCCCCACAGTGCAAAAAAACACCTACTTCATCTAAGCAACCCATGAGTATATCTGTGCCAAGTAATCAAGTTTAATACTTCATTGGACGAAAAAGCAGAAGCAAGAATTGGAACGGGAATACCATCACCACTTCCACAGATACTGAATAAAGAGCGCTTTAGGCCTGAATTTTTGTTCAATTACTCTAACCATAACATTTGAGGGGTTCTGACAATTATTGTTATTATAGTAGCCATCGATAGGAAGGATTGCATGACCAGGATTTGCACTTCAGACATAAATCACTATGAAAAACATATTGGAATTAAAGACCAGTTCGAGCACTTCAATATCAACTTTTCCATGATAAATAGACGTTCAAGCAAGGCTTACCTTAGCAACAGCATAGACACCAAAGAGGCCAGTGTCCTTGTAATTTGTGTTAAATGCCATTATACTCTCAGCAATGTCATTGATCGCTACCCTTTGTACAAGCTCTGAACTGTAAAAGTTATATCAGATTATCACCACTCAGTAGAATAAAAAAATGGCCCATATAGAAAAACTGATAAAAACACCATGGACCGGAGAAAGGAAAAGTACCCCATGTGTTTCCCTCCTCCAGCACTCTTGTTCCATGAGCCAAGCATGGATTGCATGACCATCAAGGCAATAGAATCAGGATCTACCCATGACGCTCCATTAAAGGCCACAGCAAAGTGCGCAAGGGGCATGTCATCATCAATGATGCGGACCTATTGAGTAGCATAAACTGAGATCAAGCCATATTAACAATGGATAGTGCAGGTAAGCATCAAACACACCTCAGAACCAGTAAAGCAGGCTGGTTGGGTAGAAACCAACATGCTAGTTGTTGTAGGGTCAGTTGGTAGGTTATTGAACAATTTTGTTGCCATCTCTACAATATCGTCATGCTTAACAGCACCAGCAGCAGTGATAACCTATAAACATATAGAAGTGTATGCTATTACTAGTAAAAAAAAGTCCATCCAACTGCAGAATAGAAGTACTATAAAACAATGAATCTGTGAATAAAAAAATTCAATAAATTTATTATCATGTACCATTCTAGGAGCTGTATAATGTGTTTCGATATATTTCTGGAGGTCCTTTCGGGTGATTGACTTGACGTTATCTGCAGAACCCAAGATCGGTCTGCCAAGAGAAGTGTACTGGAATGCAGTTGCATGGAGATGATCGAATATAACTTCCTCATATTGTCCCTCAACCTAATATAAGATAGCAACAGTCAGAAGTTATGCCGGTGCCCCTCAAGCAGAAATAGATAAGGCCAAGTAGCTTGTGAATTATGATACAGTGTGCCTTAGCTAGTCAATCAAAGGATAAGATAAAGATGGGTTTCCACATTTAGGAACAATAAAGCAAAAGAAACAATCTATAGAAAAATTCCATGTGATCAACTGCGACGCTTCAAAAGTAACATGTCTATATGTCTAACATAAATGCACTTAATCCAAAAACAGATCATAGAAGACTTCGCATCATATAAAATGGATTACCCATAACACAACAGGATAAGGTGAAGTAATTTCCATCCAGCATCTGTCGTATTGAATTTGCATTTGAATGCAGCTTATCTAATTTATCATGGGTCTACAGGTATCAATCAATAGATAATAATATATAATGCATATAATCTACACCAAAACGCCAACAACTAGTTACATAAATCAGGCACCATCACAATGAAGATGATTAATTAAGGGAAGTTAACATCTATGCATAAGTAAGCAAACCTCTTCCATCTCTCGCAGAATAACATCGCGCTCACGTTCGATGCGAGACTGTTCCAACTTTGAGCCCTGCAGAATGTCCGCAAGGATATTAAGTGCACGCGGCACATCCTTGTCGAGTACTTTGGCATAGTAGGTCGTCTGCTCCCGCGACGTGTATGCGTTGAGGTGGCCGCCGATGTTCTCGATCTCCTCCTCGAGCTGCGCGGCGTTGCGGTTACCCGTGCCCTTGAACAGCATGTGCTCCACGAAATGGGCGACCCCGGCCGACTCCTCCGTCTCGTACCTGCTCCCGGAGTCGATCCACACGCCGACGGTGGCGGTGCGCGAGGCGAGCGAGGACTCCGTGGCGACGCGGAGCCCGTTGGGGAGCGTCGTGACGCGGGTCTCCGGCGCGGCGAGGATGGCGGTGTGGTCGGCGTGGGCGGGGACGGGGCTCGCGTAGCGGAGGAAGCGGGGGTCCGGGTGCTCGAGCCGCCGGAGCCTGGCGTTGACGGCCTCGGCGATGCGGTCGTACATCATCATCGGGGGGCGTACCGGGGCCGCATCGGGGGCGATGACGCCGGGGCCCGCGGCGGCGACGGCGGTGGAGGCCTCGCGCGCATTCCCGGACCCCGCCGCCGCGGCGGCGGCGGACCGACGGCGCACTGCGGCGGAGAGGAGGCGGCGGAACGCCATCGGGGGAGATCTGTCGCGGTGGGCCTCGCCGGCGGCGGCGGCGGCGGCGGAGGTGGAGATCTAGCTCGTCTAGGGTTTGGAGAGAGACGGGTGGATCGGGGAGGAGATGGGAGAAATAGAGAGGGGAGGGCGTTGTCGCGTGGAGGCTGGAGGGATGCCTGCCAAGTGGGAGCCTGGGAGGAAGAGGGCTGGGTGCGCGAAGCTTAGCTTGCGGAGGTCCCACCGGTCAGTCAGAAAAGGCAGTTGGACTTGGACCAACCGTGGGATCACTGGGCCTTTGATTTACTTCGTTTCTAGCCCATGAGCTCTTTTTGGGCCTAATGAAAGCCAGAAAACGAATGCTAGGTTGGAGTAGATCTCATGTGTTCTTTTGACGTCTGATAAATTTCGTTTGGAGAAAAAAAAATATACTCCATCCTTTAGTTCTTAATTTTATTTTGTACTCCTAAAAAAATATTTGAAGATTAGGATAAATCCAGAAAAATTTTCGAAACTTTACCTAACAATTTTATATTAGAATAATTTAATAGAATATATTAGATTTATGGTATCACTGTTATTTTTTCAAGGCAATACACAAATACCATTTTCTTTTAGAAAAAAACTAAACATTTGACAAAATTATTGATGCTTGAAGTTTCAAAATTTTAACCAAATCATATCATAAATGTCAAATGTTTATGACCATACATTCAGCAGAGGGAACAAAATATGATGGGCATACATCATAGAACTTGTACTGCAAACTCTCAAGCGCACAACGAGCTACATGAGCTCCTTTTTAGCACATAAGAAGATGCTCAGTTCGTCAGGTCCAGTTTGCAGTTTACTGTTTTTACAGCCAACTATTTTCAGTTCAGTGAAATCGCAGTAAAAATCTTCATCCAGAACAAAATGAGCTAAGAACCAAGGTATATATATGAACACGATGGTATTTCTGATTTGGCAAGAACGAAGGTTCTAAGTACAAGAATACTAGTACAGTATATCATAGAAATTCTTCTTTGAATTTCCACTTTTATGTTCCTTGTACAACTTCTCAACCTCGGTGTGGTTGCATCTGAAGCACAGAGCTACTGATAAGGCATGTACATAAAAAGAACTTCGAGGGCACAACTGAAGATACAAAAATGAATGTGATTTTGTTTCCGGTTCAGATAGTTCAAAGCATCTAGAACATGCGTGGCAATGCTTTGGATTTCTCAGTAAGTACTGTCGACTGCTCATGAAGACATGATGAACTCAGTGTTCCGGTGTCCATGCATCGCTGTCGACATAAACTGTCAGACACCATTGGAATATAAGAAGCATTGTGAGCATGCTTCAATTTGTGAATGCAGAAATAGCTATTCTGGATTAGAATCAATGAACTTCGTAAATAAATACATTTGCTTAGCTCCCTTGAAAGTAAACTCACCATGACTGTTTTTCTGGCCGAGGATGAAATTTTGGTTCCTTTGGAACTGTTGCTGGTTTTGCAGATCTTTTGGAGAACAAACCAGAGATACAACTGAATATTAGTAACTTGTGCAAATGGTAAGATAATGCTGGTGTACTACTGCAAAGTAAATATACAGCATTGATTTCTTTAGAAAGAAAAGACAATACGAACCATTGTTTCCAAGCAACAGAAGAGAGTTAAAGTGCTAAAAACAGAAACTTCGCAAGCTTATTAGTTTCACTTATAAACTGAATATTCACCTTTTTGGAATGAATGGCCGATCAAAGTATGGCATTGGCTGAGCTTTAGGAACCAGCTCTTTTCTGAGTTGCTTGATCATTTCTTCCTCCTCCAACTTCTGCTGCCGCTCCCTCTCCAGCCTTAGTTGCTCAGCAAACTTGTGCCTTTCTGACACCTGCATTCTCAACCAAGCATACCAAGTATATGCAATAAGTAACGCTGTGGTTTAGATAATCACAATACACAAGACATATAATGAGTTTGTGGTGCGATGCTCACATATTGATCAAATTCTGCACGTTCAATTGCTCGTACATCACTGTGCAGAACAAGGTCAACAGGCTCGGTGGTTTCTTTGACTGGCGGCTTTATCAAGAGCTGTAGAATAAAAACGTGTAGTCAGGATAATATAATTCTTCATCAGACTGATTTCAAAGAAAAATAGGTAAAATGCTGTGCAAATATACTCAATAAAAATCTGGCTATGCTGATTTGCTAACTAACCTAGCTGCAATGAGAATAGCCAGGACAAACAAGCGCAAACAACAATTTTCAAGCCAGACCTTGTTTTCAAGAGAAAACAAGAATGCTCTAGTCTAGACCTACCTCAGGTTCATCTGTTGTCCATGGAAGTCCTTGCGCAATATGTATACGTTGCTGCTCTTCCTCCATAAGCATTTCTTGTACTTTTTGAATAAACTGCTGTTCCTTCACCCTTCCCCGTTGCTGATGCAAAAAAAAAAAAGAGGAGTGATTGATTTTGATGCACTAGTTTATTTCAGGGAACAGCTGGAGTTTGTCATCAAAAGAACCATAACCTATACAAAATACAGAGCAACGCATTGAGCAAATTGTATTTGCAATCCAACGAGAAGCAAAGTAAATCAGAAATTGAACCAAAATGTTGTTGCATGTATCAGCATGGTACTACCAATTGGCATGTCAAAGAGGAAACACTAAAGAATAGTATGCTACGACACATTTCACTCAAGTACTGTAAATCTTGGGCTAAGAATATTTCAGATATCTAATAATCTTTCCATAAGCATCAGATGTATGTTGCCATGTTTATCCTTATAAACACATATAACCAACTCATCAAAACGCTTATTAAAAAAAAGTATACTTTCATGCTACCATTCTACCCATTGTCAGCTTGCGCATTCAGTTTGAAGAACAGTAACATTGGCTGGTAATGGACTTAATAAACACTTCAAAATTGATACAAACCCAGGTGTAGGTCAATTGTGCTGTTGTTGTCACTGTAGTTTCAAATTAACCCAATAAACTTTTGTAACTCGGAAAATGAAACATTGGTGCACTTCTCCTATCTTAAACGGCCTAGTGACACAATAGATTTACAACAATGATTCACGCACAATCAAACATATTAAACTTGCTCACTAACAAACATAATCACAAGATGGTTTATCGTTTACCTCGGTTCTCAGCTTGAACGGATGCTGGCTTGTGACCTTCAATTTCTTGTTCCAACTGCTTCTTAGTGACTCCGATGTCTGACAATCACATAGGAATACACATTAACATCAGAGGGCACATGTGAAACATAATTGGCTCCCAAATGAAACGAAATCCATATTACATTTCGCCTACTCCTGCGCCCCCCGGCCGATGTCCGGCTGTCCCAACTCAACCTGAAAAGATACATATTTTTTTTATTAAATTATTGCATTGACAGCAACCAAAATACAATCCATATCCCCCACTTGTTCAAATTGACCAAACCTGTCGCTTTTCCCATCAAATGAAGAACAGAGCTTGTTCAGTCCTGTATTCAAGAACTCAGCAGAAGAGGACACCGACACCGGCGGCATCCCTACGTTGCCCGCGCAATCTTCCTTCCATGTCTGTAACCCGGGGAGCGCCCAAGACCCCTCACCGGCCCTATCGGCGTCAGAGGTGGCTCCGGAGATGGAGAGCATGCTCTCGAAGGCCTGCACAAGGTGCTTGACGCGACCAGCGCCAGAATCAGGAACGCTGCTCAACGCCTTGGTCATCACTCTGGTCCTCAGCGCCCTCACTTTGCTGCTTCCTTCCAGTTCCGCAGCATCTTCCTCCTCCAAAGTCTCCAAAGCGCCTTTCTTGGCTTCTTGCACGGCCGCCTTCTCCTCCTCCTCCTCCTCCTTTTGCAACTGTTCCTCTGCTGCGGCGGATGCGGCACGCTCCTTGCGGAAGAACTCCTCGTGAGACGCGCGCAGGGCCTCGCGGGCGGCCTCCCGGCACTTGTCGAAGTCGAACTCGCCCCCTCCGCCGCCGCCGCCGCCTCCTCCATTGGTGCCGTTGCGCCTCCGCCGCGCCCCCTTCTTCGCCACGAGGAACCGCCTCTCCCGCGGCGGCGGCGGCGGCGCGGCTGGCGCGGGCGTGGAGATCTTCTTCCTGGCGGAGGCGGAGGCAGACTTGGACGCGGTGGTCGGGGACTTGGCGGCCTTCGACGGCGGCGGCGGAGGGGATCCCAGGATGTTGGGGTGCGTGTTCTCCGAGGCGTGCGAGAGCCGCGCGCGGGAGGAGTTCTTGGACGGGGTCCCGGCCTCCCCCGCCGCCGCCGGTGAGCCCGGGATGTTGGGGTGGGCGTTCTCGGAGGCGTGCGAGAGCCGCGCGCGGGAGGCGGGCTTGGACGGGGTGGTTGTCCCGGTCGCCCTCCCCGCCGCCGACGCCTTGGTCGGAGTCCTCGCCGTCGCCGTCGCCATGTCTACTGCTCGGAGTTCACCTAGGGTTTGGGCCTCGCGTGCGTGATGGGTGGGGATTTCTTTTGCTGTGGAGAATTTTGGAGATTGGGTGAGAGCGGAAGGGGAAGGAGATGGAAAAAAGAGAACGTTGCGGCGAGCGGCGATCCTAACGGCTAGTTTCTCGCGAGGCGGGTCCACCCGAGGTGCTTAAATGTGGTGATACTTTCTACACCTGGGCTGTTCTTACCCAACCCACTGTGATGTGGGTCAGGATCATGAGTGGGGCCCAGTGTCATTGGCTCGGGAGTGTGGTTGATGTGGGTGTAGGGCGTGTAGCTGCCAGGTGGGACTTGGGAGAGGCTTGCGTGGCGAGGGGTACCGGACGTGTTCAGACAGCAGCGTGAGCGTCTTGTCGCTCGACTTTGTCGACGGTGCAATAAACATGCGACACCATTTTGATGGAATTACCTTGCGAGATTTGATGGTTTTTGTGTTATGCAACTAAATTTCTCAAAAACAAATGCTTGCGAGATTTGATCGTTTCTTAGGTGCCAAACTCTCCAAAGCAAGTATAGAACATGCGTCTTCTCCGTACTGTTTAAACTGTCCAACGGCACTAACAACCAGTCAGGCCCAGTCCATGTGAATTTTTTCTCTGCCGGTAACGTCCAATGTGCTCTACTCGCTTCCCGTAGGGTTTTAGCCGTCGTACATTCCACCGCTGCGAGTATGCGACAACTGAAGGTGTTTCCAGTGCAGATTGTGATAAATTTGGACACATTTTGATGAAATTATCTGAACAACATTTGATGGTTTTTGTATTATGCAACTAAATTTTCTTGTATCCATCTAAAAAAGAAAAAAAGAAAAACTTGTAAGTTTGCTGCTCGCCTGCTCCCACAAGCTTAGCAAAAATGACATAGGCGCATCCAACCAAGCAACACAAACTGTAACGGCGGCCGCATCAGCCGTCCCCTTGCCGGCCGCGCCCACGGAGAGCGCGCTTGACCATCCTGAACACCGCCTTGGGCACGGCGGCGACCCAGCTCCCGGCCCTTCGCGCCCGCGCCGCGGCGTCCCCACCCCCGCCTGCGCCGCCGCCGTCCCCGCTCGCCAGCAGCCGGTTCAGCCGCACCACCATCGCGTTGAGCTCGAACGAGTCGTACAGCGCGCTGCGCTGCTGCTGCTGCAACAGCAGTAGCCGCCCGCCGACTCCCCTCCCCGCGACCGGGCGCTCCAGCGGCGGGAGCGGGACGACGCCGACGTCGTCGCGGTCGGCGCCGCACGGCTTCGTCGTACCCGAAGCCATCGCGCCCGCTGCGCCCGCGCGCCGCGGACGCGGGGTCGAGATCGCCTCGTGACTTTCCAGCGTCGCGCGCGAGTACACAGATCGACCAGCCTGTGATAAGCGTGCGAGTACGCAGGGCTGAGTTCTTTTGAGGTTGTAAACTTATTTTTTCCTAGTTTTCCATGCATACTTTTTTCAAACCGCTAAATAATATTTTTTTCAAAAAAAAATTCTATACAAAATTGCTTTAAAAATTATATTAATTTATTTTAAAAAATTAATACTTAATTAATCATGCACTAATAAGTTAATTCTGTTTTGCGTGCGTGAAGTATTAGTTCCCAACCCAAGAAAACCTATTTTGCGTGCACGAAGTGTTAGTTCTCAACCCAAGAAAGTCAAACACAGGCTTAAGGTCCCATTCGTTTCTCATTAAGTTCTTGGATGAAATTTTTCATCTTCGTGACATGTTTTTCAAATTACTAAACAATATGTTTCGTACGAAAACTTTCTATATGAAAGTTACTCTAAATATCAAATAACTATATTTTTCAAGTTTGTAATAATTAAAACTCAATTAATCATGCGTTAATATTATCTCGTTTTACGTAAAACACTTAATTTTTATCTTTATCTTTATAAAGTTAGAACACCACTTAAATTGACAAAGGCAAGACATATGGGTTTTCACGTAGCAAAGCGTACGTCAAGTCCTAAGATGAGCTTCAAGAACAAAACAAAAGCACCATCGTGTGTTACGCAGCCTAGATTCACATGAATCAAAGATTATTATCTAAACCCGGTGGCCGATGACAGAGGCTACATATGTAAAATGTTTCCCATTATAAGGAATTGAACCGAGAGTATATGCTTACCGAGCTAATGAATCACCAGCACATTCCGGTGATCCCACAAGAAAAACAGCTCGTTCTTTGAATTATGAGCTCAAGACATTCTGCACTGTTGATAATGTACATTGCTATTACAATTTAGATCTCTGCTGCTAACAAATCCCCCCAATTGAAGCCCTCTTGAGATTGGCATGTGTCTGTTGAAGAAGTCGTGTTATCAGTTCTTCATTGTACAAGGGCAACTTGCAGTTAGCACAAGCAGGATAATATGGTTCTTCACATGCTACCTAGGAGAAGCCGGCTCATTTTGAACATAAACTTTACGGGTTCTTTTAAATTAGTTTAATATCCGTGAAAATGCTCCAAAATTCCTTCTACATTCCAAAAGATTTGCCAAATCACTTACTTCATTCCACACGCGAACCCAAAATAAAAAAAACCATCATAGTTGATGGAGTAATTCTATAGCTTGATTCAATTAAATTCTCATCTCGTTCTGGCATATTCAGAAGTACAAATTACATCAAGTTTCTAAAAACAAGAAATGGTGGTTATGTCCTACACCAAGTAATCGAAGCTATCAACTTATCATACAACAAGTGTATATGACGATTTCTCATACAACAACACAACACGAGAATCTGAATATTTGCTCAGAATTCAGAAACAACAGCATCCAGATGAAGTAGGCACATCTGCTAGTCCCAAACTCTATGGGGTGGGGAGAACTGCTAGAAACAAAGTTGCAGTGGTTCAACAACCTGACTCATAGTTTGGCATCACTTGCCCAATAACCGGCGTCCCCGTTGGTTTGCCCCTTTGACTCTAAAGTTCAGTTCATCAACATCATCACCAAAATTATCCAATGATTTATTTTGCCTGCAGCAAGATGATAACTCCATCAAATTTTGTTAATAGTGAGGTGCACAGCTGAAATGTGCAATCTCTTCTATAACATTTTGAAGGTATATTTGGAAGAAATATCACCTTTCAATTTCTGTGCCCATATCCAGTGCCATACCCTTCAGCTCTCCTAACATGTTACTCAAGTCTGAGAGCGCGTCATCCTGCTTTGCTATCTCAACCTAAAAGAAGAAAGTGGCGTAAACTTCCAGAACAAATTACTGGTTCTACAATTCATGGTTAACTGGGAAGGCAGACCTGAACTTTCTCGATTGCAGTTGCAGGTGAACGATGTACTTGATTTGGAGATCGTTGACATGTTGAGGAAATTCCTAGCCTCTGCCTCTGTTCCATGTGGTTCGCTGAACTTGTGAAAGAATTATCTGTCATAACTCAAATGGATCAGTTAAGCAAAACAGAAGAGTCCCAGAAATTAGTCAGAATATAAACCATCATACTTTGTGAAATCGGTCCTTTTATCTGTTGGTTTCTCTTTGGCTTCCATGTCTTGGAAAATAGCCCTCCTAGACTCCCCAAAAGCTTCTCACTCTGAAGAGACCATAAATTTGGATTAGATTTTTTTTCTGATGAGGTTAAGAACAAGGCAAAAAACACTAACTTCAGAAATAAAAGACAGCACATAATCTATATCTTAAAAACAAGCCAAGGAAAACATAATTATCTAGACAAGCAAGTATAGGAATAGTAATGGTACTTAATAAATCCTCCATGGTTTAGCCCAGCAGTTGACACGATAAAGAGAAATGTAAACTAGAAGGGAGTTAAGGTAGTGAGATAAGGATAGATATGTGCAAAACATCACATACTTATCTTTCAAGAAGTGCATGGAAATTAGGTCTAATGTTTGGATGAAATATTGAAATGATGACTGAAATTTAGTACTAACACATCCAAAAAGTTCTATAGAGCTTCTCCCGATATTTATGAGCAATACTCGTGAGAAGAAGATTAAGGACACTTGGGTTCCGCAATATAACTTACCATACTCAGGTCCTGCTCGATATCCGCTGCTACTCGATGAGTCCGGGTGATCTGTTCACTTTGACGATGCAAAGTAAGCAGGGTTTTTGTAGCATCTTCTCTTATCGCTTCAGCGGCCCTGACACAATCATTTACTTTGCGTGAGGTTTCTTGTGCTTTATCTACAGCATAGTCCTCCAGCTCTTGCATAGATTGATCTGTGCGTCGCACTGGGACAGATTGTGCCCTTGACGGCCTTGAGGGCACTTCAGAATCAGAGTCAGAATCAAAGGGATTTGTCCTGTAGACAGGAGTGCCTAACGAGTTCTGTTTCTTATCCATTGATATCGGCATCTGTCTTTATTCGCTTCAGATACTGGAGTGATTTGCAGCAATCTGGTATAGAAACAGAAGGAAAGGGAAGCATCAGGAAACGTCACCTTTGTGAGGTGCTGATGCCTATTGCCTAGTATTCTTGAAAAGAAATTATACAGTAGAAAAATGTGTTTTAATAGAAATGATGAATGAAGGCTAAATTGCTAACCCACCATCCAGAAGAACATGCATTTACAATGAAAAAGAACAGTGAACTGAATAAGATAAGTTCTATGATAAATCACGGTTAATTGGAAAAGACAACACATCAGCATCTTGAGCACATGCCGTCATTCTCTACATGAGTTTATCCAACAGCATACGAGGTGTGAGCAAGACGAGATTGCCAACAATTTTCCCCAACACAAGCAATCGTTTGTAATGTAGATGAGAAAAGGAACTAGTAAAAGAAGACTGACTAAGGCCATGACTTCTTGGACTACCTGGTCTGAAGCTCTCAGTTATGAAATTTTATAAAGTATGAACAACAAACTATGACAAGCACAGTGATGCAGTAATAGTGAATTTGAGCGTGAAAACAACTAGCGCAACAACAACATTCCAGTACCAAAAGTCCAATTCTGGACTTCTGGTCGATTGACCATCATGTGCAATGCGCCAGATAACCCAATGCCAATCTGTGGGAAAGGGCAATAACAACTTTGAAGGTACAGATGTGCTACCTCCTATCAAAACATCCAAAAAAGTACATCCAAAGAAGTGCGTTCTTGGTAACATATCCCCTTTCTTTCATTTTCTCTGCTTTTCTAATAAGACATGAGTTGCTGAAGCATTTGAAGAAAAAATTACATGGGGCACTGAGGCTCTAACCTATCAAGTTGTTGGAATCAAACCAAGGACATCTAAATCCGCACCAACCAAAGCCATCGCACGCGCGCATCTTACCCTAGCACACAAGGGGATCGGGGGAGCCAGATCTGATAGATAACTTGCATGCTTTCGTACTTTCGTAGATACTGCCCGTGTCATCCACGGATGGAAAGAAGAACGGCAAGATGAAACCACAGCGAAACTACACAAGAAAACCCCTAAATCTATCTATCTCTCTCGAGGGGAAAACCTTACCCTTACCCCAAGGGTGACTGCGGCGGAAGGAAGCCGGCAGCGTTAGGCCTCCCTCTAGCTTGGCCCCGGCGAGGGCAAACCAGAGCCGCCGCGTAGCCCGCAGGCGACCACGGCGGAGACCCCCTCGCTCTGCGGTGACGAGGACGCGGCGGCGGCGGCGGCGGCGCGAGGAGGAGGAAGGTGAGCACGCGGCGCGCGGCGCGGCGGAGTCGGCGAGGATAATGTGACCGTTGGAGCCTCTCCTGACCCGGACGTGTCGTAGCGTGTGCTTCATTTATGCAACTGATTCCGGATTTGCAGAGTGCACATCCCAACACGGAAACAAAAAAGTGTATAAAAATGACAGCCAGGCCCAACTATATGGGCCTTGGGTTAGCAGGCCCATTCCAAGTAGATGAATGGGCTTTTTAATCGGCCAGGCTATATGGGCTTAAATTTTCATTTGGTCTGATTTCGGACGTGGAGATGGAGTGGAACAGCTCATAGACATTGATTAGGTGGGGAATATGTCTTTTAAAAGTAAGTTTCTAGACCAAACTATCGCAAAAATATAAATTTTAGTTGGTCTATAAGAAAATAACATATTTAACAATAAATTTATAGTGTTACTATATATTTAAGGTAAAGTATCGTAAAGCTACAATTTAGTAATGAAATTATCACAAAACTATAAATTTAGCACTAGTATTATCAAAATATTAGAACATAATAGTGCTAAGGATGTAAACTCTAAAATATATAGTTTTATGATAATTTTAATAATAAATATATAGCTTTAATATTAAATATATAGTTTTTTTATGTTTGGTCGTGAGGGGCTGTTTGATTTATGGTCACATGTTTGCCACAATTTGTCGGCAAAGCGCTCTGGAAACCAGGAATCTCCCTTGCTTTTTGGCGGCAACAGATCGATCAACATCTAATCTTCATTGATATACGAACAAGATTCAAACAAAACAGTTCAAGAAAATCCTCTTGGAGAGAAACAACCATCCAAGCAAACCCCAGAACAGAAGGCAAACAACTACTCTTGGAGTAGAACATAACTCAACCGGGCGATGGAAATTTTTTTGTTTGATTTTCTTTCAAGAGAGAAACACATGATTATCTCGGTCAGTTTGCAAAGCATTTTGATGGGACCAACGCATGCAACCGTTGATCGCTGAATGGGTGGTTCAGATGGAGCAACGGCAAAAATCTGCCTTTAAAGCCAAAGGCAGATGATACCTATCCAGTCTTTGACGAGATTGGGCTGTTTCCCATTGTTGTGAATGCGAAACACAGAAAGCCTCGTTCGTGAAAGAGAGCAATAAAGCTGTTCGGCACACAGCTCGGCCACCTGTCAATCTGCCAATGGCCACACCCACAAACCTCAAAGAGTGGATTTTAAACTCGTGGGAACCTCATCTTGTTATTTACATGTCATGAAAAAATTAAAAAATATATTAATATATAATATATCACTATACAAATATGCAAATTAAAATTTAATTTTTACAAATTAAAAAACAAATTAAACCAGTTAACGTATATTCACAATCAAATTTGTTTTTTTATTACAACATGTATAAGTTAAATTTTATCTTATATGTATGTAGAGTGATCTGTAACATATTAATTTATCTTGTTGAACTTTTTAAATTTTTTTATAGACATTTAAGTGACATACAAACAATGAGAAACGAGAAAAACCTTGAAATAGTTTCCCCAAACTTCATCCGAGCATATCAGACGATTTAACGTAGATAATACGTGTCATTAAAACTACTAATCAACACCTAAAACACACACGACGAGAGCGCGCTAATCTCAGATTCTCAGTTAGCAAGATCGATCGATCACTCGAGGGTGGTGCCGTCGGCCTTGCGCACGGCGACCCTGAGCACGTGGTCGTCGCCGCCGCCGCCGCGGCCGAGGTCGCCCTCGCGGAGGACGCGGAAGAAGCAGGTGTCGCCGACGGCGAGGCCGTTGTCGACGCAGAACCGGTGCCAGCCGTACCGGAACGCCGTGCGCTGGCCGCGCTCCCGCCTGCTGTGCTTCAGCCTCACCGTCCATGGTTCCCCGCGCATCCGCAGCACCACCTTCTCCCTCTTCGCGTACCCGTGCGCCTCCTGGAACTCCACCGGCACGTTCTGCGCCGCCGCCGCCGCCGCCGCCGGCAAGTCGCCGGCCGGTGGTCGGATTGGTTAGCTGCGCAGCGAGCATATGGCAATTGGCAACAAGAAATGGCAACAAGAAGTGGGCGCGAGCTCACCAGGTACTGGGCCTGCTTCTCGCCGAGGTTGCACTGCCGCAGCGTCACGGCGAACTGCGACGTCGCCACGTCGCCGCCGCCGTCCCCGACCCCCTCCGCCGCCGCCGCGTCGCTGCCGTCGCTGCTGCTGCTTCCGCTGTCTACAGGCGGGACGAGAAAGCGACACACACATGTCAGTCATTGTGTCATGTCAGAGCGAGGGAGGAGGGGACGGCGGCTGCCGGCCGGCGATCTAGCAGATGAGCTTAATTACCGGCGGCGTCGTGCTGGCGGCGGTATTCGCGGCGGCACATGGTCTCGTCGAAGACGGTGACGGTGAAAGCGGCCGCGCCGTCGTAGCGGAAGACGAGGAAGTGGCCGTCCCGCAGGTCGTGGGCGCGGGCGAACTCCTGCCAGCCGCGGCCCAGGTACACGTCGCCGTTGACGTCGTCGTCGAACACCTTCACGTCCCACAGGCGCCGCCCCGCGCCGGCGACCCGCAGCTTCGCGTCCCGGAGCTCCCGGTCCCCAAGCTCCCTCGCAAACTTTTCAGGCAGCTTCTGCACCACCACGGATCGATCAAACACACACTAGGCTGAAGCTACAAGAAACCCAAGAATAAAAAAAAAAGGTTTACCAGTTTCGTTCTGGAGGATCCGGGCAGGATGATCTTGAAGAACTCGAAGTCAGTCAAGCGAAGGTTAGTCATCTGTTCCTCCATTCTCGAGCTAGAATTTGAAGGAGATCAGGCCAGCAAGCAGAATGGGCAAGAGCTAGAAATTCAAGAACACAAGTGCACCAAATTTAATGATCTTTTCGAGAAGGAGAAGATGAGGATGAGGACGGGTAGCATTTGAGTCAGATCATGAGAAAGATAACTCCAAGCAAAAACAAGAAAGGAAAGTGGTGGTACATGATGCTGAACATCGTAGAACCAACCTTTGATTCGATTCCTCCGACGACGCAGTTAACTTCGTGTGATGATGCAAGATAGAACAGAAGGATGAACTTTGCTAGGCTAGCTGGACTTGTGGGTGAGCTCAATGGTCAGGTCTTTCTTCCACAAGCTCTAGCCAGTCATATTGCAACAAGTATGACTATGATATCTCTTCACCCATCCAAGCAAAAAGAAAAAAGGAAAAAAAGAACAATGCAACATCTCATCATAGGGTTTGTTAAGGGTCCTCAACCTCAAGAAGCATTTTCCATTGCCTGGCCAGAATTAGCATGACACTTTTGCCTTGCGCCACTACTGATGTGCAAATCACTTAGCTTTTGCTGTTTGGACAGAGGGAAAAAAGAAGCATATATATTGCATGCTGTAAAAGTATCAAGCATATGTGATTTTCTAAAAAGCAGATGTTATTATTTCTTAATTTTCAGCTAACGAGTTATTAAATTCTTCTGTTTATATGGTTACCTCATCTAGCATAGCCAACACGGAGAAGAGAAGGTACTGTTGCTATATTCATGCTTCATAAGGAGATCCTGCTGATGGGTATTCAATACTCATGGGTCTAGTCTTCATGTTATTTTTTCTCTTGCACCATTGGAGTTGAACTCCTGCTGATGGGTATTCAATACTCATGGGTCATGGCTTGCATTCCTTAGCAAGCAGCAGCAGCAGTACTAAAAACGTGACCCTTACTGGTAGTAGATCAAAGATGGTGATGTACACCTAATTCATTGAATATTTGCAAAAATTACACAGTTCATTCATTAGCATGTGTTATACATTTATTTGTTTCTTTACCAAATCAGAGTATGGGAAAAACTAATATATACAATAGATTTACAGTTAGTCTTTTGACTAATGGGGTAAATAGAAACTAAATAAAATTTCTGAAAAACTAGTTCAAATCAATGCCTTCATCCAGTGCTGTGGAACTCATCATGACATTTGAATCAATCTGTTTGTCAAATTTTTTCCTTCGGCGCGCCTCAAATTCCGTAAAGCCATCCATCTTCAACAGACAAAGAAAACAAATTATAATTGAATCAAGATTAATCAAGTTACAGGAATCTGTATAAGCTTCATGCCACTAACTTGTTGAAACTGGTCCATCGAGATTGGATTGTCATGCAACGATATGTTCTGAAGAGCCTTGCAGTCTTTCAGTAGGTTTTGGGGAAGCTGTCAGGGAGAGTCAAAGTTCGGAGAATCTTTGCTTATTATTTTGTACGTTACAAGTTGGCAACAATGTAACCAGGATATTTCAAATCTAAATGAATAGTCATTATTCACTGACTTTCACCCTAAAGCCTCCAGCTTCAAACATAGAAGTAATGAAAGAGGGAAAAGCATATTCATAAGTTCGTACCTGACGAATTTTATTCCCGTTCAATGATAGGGATTTGAGGCAAACAAGATTACAAATTGATGAAGGCACATCTTCAATTGAATTTCCTGACAATGTTTTCGTGAAGGTTATATAAGATGATGCATCAAAAACGAAAACCATGATGTGCTTTGCATATGTTTTTAAACGACATATGAATGGCTGGATCATATTTGATTTAGATGACAAAAGGTATCTAAAAATGGTTCTGGCATGCCTTTCCCAACGGAATATCAGGTGGTACAGCATACGAGATAGGAAAGTATGACGGCATAGAGCACTCTTTTTTTTTTGTGGCAGCAGTATAGCATTAACATAGATGCATGTGAACAGGGTGCAGAGAAAATTGAAATGATATAATGGTACCATTGCAAAAAACTGATGGACTTACCATTTGCCTGCAATTCTTCCAGGGAACTGCAGCCTCCAATTGATTCAGGAAGCGCAATTAGTTTGTTGTCAGATACATTGAGTAGCAACATCTGCATCAGGGAAAAAAAAAAGGTTGAAAAAACAGTGATGAGAACAGCATAGTCTCCATTATTAAAAACAAGTTTGAAATACTTACTAGTAAAGAAGAAACTTTATGGAATTTAACAAGCTGCGTAAATTTCATACAAGGAAATATAGAATCAAGAGTTTACTTGATTCTGAAGAGGAAAATAAAAAGAAGGAACAGCTTGTAACTCTGAAGGCATTCATGCTATACCAAGAAAAAAAGTTTTGAGAAGACAAGAAATTATTTTGTGCCTAGAAAAGTTGCTTTTCAAAGATATATAAATTTAACATCTTGAATCGAATAAGAAACTTACATTGTGCAAATCTCCTACACTCTTAGGCAGGCGTGATAAAGAATTCTGAGAAATAGAGAGTTGTTGAAGATTTGATAGAGAACCCACTGGATAGAATGGAAGAAACAAGTTAGGACTTAGAAGCGGGAAATTGTGAAGTATTATATTGCAAAAGTCAATAAATCTCTACTAACTTGTTGCTAGGATTAAGAATATACACATGGACAAATGATAATCATTATCTAAACATATAAATAAAGATAGCATTAGGTTTTTATGAACTAACATTCTTCAGGTAAGACAGAGATCCTATTTCTGTCAAGTGTGAGGATTTTAAGATTCCGCAGATATCCAATGTTAGCTGGGATGTTTTCAACCAAATTACCAGCCAAAACCTAAAACAGAAAAGAAATAGTAAACTTCAATGTCAAGCAAAGAAGAACCATCTCTTAAAAATAAATGTCTCTAGTAACTTAGTAAGACGAACCGAATCATGATTTCTATTAACATTAACTCTTACAAGTCTTTGCATATTCACGAGTGTGCCAACTTCCTGGGGAATCTCAGCTGCAACATAAAAGATAATTAATTGATATTTCTCAAGGTATAGAAACATCAATGTAAATACAGTGTGTGCAGTTCAATTGGATTTTTTTTCTACCCAAACTGTCAAAGAAACCCTGCAAGGAAAAAAAATAACTTGTCGAATTGTTGCTGACTTGCTTCAAGTATATGCATTTGTTAGTGATGCCAAGTGAAAAAAAAGAGCATGCATAAATTTTCCTCCCATCTGATACTGATGTGCATAATAAAAGAAAGAAAGGAGCAATGAACGACTCCAAACTAGTTTCTTCCTGACAATATATGAGGAAAAAAAGAGAGAACATATTGATACCAGCATTGCAGATTACCAAGAGATGAAGAACTTCTAAGTATCCAGGGGTCATGGTCTAAAGTCCAATTACCTATCTTATTGTTAGTCAAATCCAGAATCCTCAGGGAATTCCCTACTTGTAGAACTTCATTTGGTACTACCTGCATGGTAACATTGATATTTAGCAATTTTGGAAGAAAAGTTCAATTTCACAGTAAAAGAACGTGTCTTCGTTCTTTGAAGAAAATTAAATATAAATTGGCATTGACTTGTAGGATAAATATATTTTTTAGATGAGATAGTAGAACATATCACAGACTGATATGAGGACAAACAAATGAATGAGAACTAACGCCAATATTAAAATGCACCTCTATCTTCTGGACATGGAAGAAAGCACTAAAATCTTACAATCTGGTGACTGCTGATTAAATATTTACTCACAAAAAGTACCTCCCATGCTAATTAAGAGTTTAACTATTGATAAGCAGTAGCTCCATTATGCAAATAGAGGAGAAAGTACAGCAGTTGTTTTATTAGAGAAAGAAAGAATAAAGGGTAAGTATAAAGTGTGGAAGTGCCATGGCCAAAAAGTTTTTAACCATCTACAGCATTCCCTGAAATTACAGTGAAAAAGAACTGGCCAAGCTAACCATCAGGCCATCACCATTCACCAATCACCACATATGATTACATACTTGTAACGGCAAGATTGTGCCTTTCCTTCAGACCTCCAACAAGCAATCCCATAGGATTAAAACACCCGCAAGCAATCCAAAAAATCACAACTTTGCTTAACCTGACGCCTATGTGGCAGTAGACCCATTCGACTGACCCATTCGACTGATTAACAAAAATCCTAGGATGCATCAACATATTTGTTATGCCATCGTGTACCCGAATCACTAAGCATCAGATGATCAGAACTCGGGAGCACCGAAATTCTCCACGCCCCAACTAGCAGACTAGACACAATCCCCAATGGTACTAAATTTACAGGAAAAATCAATCAACAAGACAAGGGGGAGAGAGATGGAGAGAGCGAACCTTCAATCTGGCGTCCCGGAGGGCGACGATCCCGGTGGAGCGCCAGCGCGTGACGCGGCTGGCCGGCGAGTCCGCGCTCCGGCTGCTGCAGCAGCCCATCTCCCCTTCGACTTGGACGACGCGGGGAGGAGATTTTTGTTCGCGGGGAGGAAGAGCTGGTCGTCTCGTCGACTTTGGTGGGATCTGTAATTTCTGTACTACTCCGCCTCTGCCTAGTAGCGAGTACTCGTCTTCTCGCTGCGTGGTGGGGCCCAGCTGTCTGTCTCTACTCACCGGACGGTGCCACGGTGGCGGCCGTTTTCAGTTGCGTGAAAGCAGGCTGTACAGTTGGGCCACGGAGAAATCGGCCAACCGTTTGTTAACAGGACTACTAAATATTCCATGTTCAGGATAAGATTGGTTTTAATTTTCAAACGGAATTGTTAAAAAACTTCCACCAGTTTTTTCTTCTCGAAAATTTTAAATTTGTGACCCTTGGATTATCTCGAGATACACGTGTGAGGAGAGAAAAAAAATTGCGCTGCCATACTAGCCTTTTCTCTTCAAAACTTTTAAAATTGTGACCATTGGATTGCCTCAAGATTCATGTGAGGAGAGAAAAAAAGTTTTGCTAAAGAGCTAACGATGATTAGCCGATCTGACATAAATATGTTTTCGCACGATTCTATATGAGAGTTACATATAAGATACATTGTAACTATTTTTATAATATAATTATAATGTAATTATATTTTAATTATATTGTAGTTACGTTTAATTTTTAAAAAACTTTTTTTCTTTTTCAAACTTTGTCCAACCATTTTACATCGGACTATGTTTATAAAATCTAATGAATTTATGATACTATAATTTTTTTTAAAAAAAATATGGATAAAGTTTTAAAATTTGATCAATATTACTCCAAACGTCAAATATATATGAAGAGGGAGAGTGGTATTTGAAAAGAAATTAGTCATCAATTTAAGCCCGATATACACTCCATTGGTTGTAATTTGTAAATCGGTCCAAATTTTGAATTACGAACACCGGAAGTCCACAACCTTGAACATTTCAGTTTGTTTCATATGGTTTCGTTTCATACTTGCTTCACGTTCCGTGGATCTGCCGCTATCTCCCGGCGCCGCACATCCTCCAGCAGCGCGCCTACGGCGTCGTGCGACGACCCACCCATCTCGACGGCGCGCCGAGCGCGCTCGCCGACCTCCTCCGCCCTCCGACGCAGCGCCTTGTCAGCTATGGCGGCGCGCACCCTCTCCGCCACCTTCTCCCTGCCCACCACCACCCCGCCGGACTCCTCGCCTCCCCACACGTACCCCCTCTCCACGCCGACGCCGACGCCCGTGCCGGCGAGGCCGACCACCAGCGCCTCGTTGTAGAACTGCTCCGCGAACACCGGCCACGCCAGCACCGGCACCCCGGCCGCCGCCGCCTCGGTCACCGCGCCCCACCCGCAGTGCGTCACGAAGGCGCCCACCGCCGCGTGCCTCAGCACCGCCACCTGCGGCGCCCACCCCGTGATCACGTGGCCGCGGCCGGCCGACACGGCGGCGTGTACGTCCGGGAGCAGCGACGCCGACGCGTTCTTGTCCCCGACGACCCACACGAAGTTCACGCCGGAGTCCGCGAGCCCCATGCCGAGCTCTGCAACCTGCTCGTGCGGGAACCGGGTGAGGCTGCCGAAGCAGACGTACACCACCGACCGCGCGGGCTTCGCGTCGAGCCACGCCAGCGCGCGCGCGGCGTCAGTGACGACGCACGCTTCCCCGCCTCGTCCGCGCTCCAGGACGTCGTCGCCGTCGCCATTGACGAGGCAGACCGGCCCGACGGCGAACACGGGCTTCCCCGTCTTCTTCTCGTAGTGCTCGATGTACCTCTGCTCTAGGTCCGCGAAGGAGTTGACCACCCACCCCGTCGTGGCGCGCTCGCCGTCGAACATTCGGTTCAAGAACTCCCGCGAGTGCGCGCCGGGAAGGGTCGCCTCGGCGAGCCTCGACTTGGTGAGTCGCACCGCGTCGGGGAGGCCCGGCACGAGGAACGGCTCGTCGGCCGACGCGACGCCGTCCTGCGGGGCGTGGAGCAGCAGGGCTCGCTGCACCGAGAGCGCGAAGCACCCCGTCCCCGTGAACGCGTACCGCGGGACGCGGAGCTCGGGCGCCGCGGTGGCAGCCCACGGGAGGACGCCGTCGAACACCACGGCGTCCGCGGGGCGGCGGCGCAGGAGGTCGGCGAAGAGCGGCGCGAGGAGGTCGACGGCTATGGCGAAGGGCCCCGCGAGCTCGCGGCTGGGGAGGTCGTCGGCGCTCTCGTGCCCGCCCGTGAGCCCCGCGGCCTCGGCGGGCAAGGCGAGCGCTTGGACGCGGATCCGTGACCCNGTGACCCCGCGGCGGCCGCGCGGGCGACGGGGCCGCCGAGCCTGGCGGCGTTGGCGCGCGTGAGGACGAGCGTCGCGTCGGCGCCGCGGGACGCGAAGAGGCGCGCGAGGTCGCACATCGGCAGCGCGTGCCCCGGCGTCGGGAACGGGATGAAGTACAATCGCGGCGCCACATTCTCCGACGACTGCATGGCGCGACCGCTCGGCTGCCGGCGGCGAGGGAGGCGTTGGCTACGGCGAGGTGTGGTCTTGGCCAGGATGGGGATATATATACATACACTTGTTGTACACACAAAGACGGTGAGCCACGAGAGCGCGGGAAACGCGATTTCACGGAGGTTTACCCACGAGCTTGCAGTATGGGTTCGTCTCTGATGAATGAGTTAACTGTTTTAGCCGCGTTTCTCAACTTCATTTTCCTTTATTTCTGTGTGCATATGTTTCTCAAATGGCTATACGATACTTATTTTTTAAAAAAATTATAAAAAATTGTTTTAAAAATTATATTGTTTTTTAATCTTTTAAACTAATACTTAATTAAATCATACGTTAATGCATATATCGAAAATAAGAACTGAACTAGTCAATCAGGCTAGTTAAGTCGTTAAACAACATGACATATGACATGCTTATGGTATTTCTTGGCTAAGTGGCTCGTACCGACAGGCCACAGCACGAAAGGGTTATATCTGCTCTAGCCTTCTGTTAGCTTTTGCAATGATCAAAGGTAGCTTCAGTATTCCAATAACAGTTTTGCTACGTATTTATCGATAAAAAATTGTCAAATATAAATTCAATATAATTATAATGTAATTTTTATATAATTTTTATATTATTTTAAACCGTTAGATTTACTTAAGATTCATACAAGCGGGGAAAAAAATCATAGCGTCAGCATAGCGTGATGCAATTTGGTCATGTGTACTCCTTTCGTGAAAATAACGTGTTATGGTGAAATTTTTAAAAGTTGCATATAAATTATATTTGTATTGTAGTTATATGTAAGTTATAATATAATTACACTATAATTGTACTGTGTTTATATTTATATTGACAGTCCCTTTCAATAATACTTTGCTAGACCTGGATGAGTTATAAGTCGTTAAGCAACAGGACATGCCTAATGCATTTCTTGGCTCTTACCAACAACATGAGAAGGGGTTGCATTCTGCTCTAGTCTTCTGTTAGCGTTTGCAGTGATCAAAGCTAGCTTCAGTATTTCACCAGTGCTGTTTGATAACAGTTCCAAAGAGGTATGGTAACTGAGCTCACTTTTGCTACAGATCACTCTCTCTATATTTCAGTTACGTGACTAGGTAAATTCAGTAGATTCAGAAAACCTTTTGTTGCAACTAAAAAAAAATTGCTATGTGTGAATTGTACTGATGGGCCTATGCCCTGTACCCTTTGCCCCACCCCCTATGCGGCCCACGCAAATCCTGACAAACGTGACAGAAAACCGGATGACGATCAGAACGCTGAAAAGGACATCAGTTTTCACGTGAACTAGGTCAAAAGTTAAACAAACTGTTGACAAGTCATAGTTTACAATAATGTCAAAGTGTCCAATACAAACTCATGGTTATTTGTAGTACGCTGTACACGTTAGTCGTTGTTACTTAGCGAGATCACCTGACTACCAAGAGTTGCCTGTTAGGCAAGCTAGATATGCAAATTGATTGTATAGACTAGAAATTGGCGCGTATGTTGACGCGCTCGCCAGTTAGCCCGTCCATGCGCTGATAAAAAAGAAATCGGTGCGGTCTTTGCCACGTTAGCTAGTTAGCCCTTCCATGCTACATCATAAGATGTTTGTGTCACCTCATTACTCATCTAGATTCACTAATATACATATGAACGTGAACACATATATGAAAATATACATATGAATATGAACACATATATGAAACACGTATCTGAATTCATGCATGAATCTATTCACAACCTAAAACGTCTTATAATGTGAAACAGAGAAAGTATTTAACAGAGCTTAATAATAATAATTTTATTTTCATTTTTTTTAGATATTTTTATTTTTATTTGATAGTGTAACTTGCAGCACATAGTATTTACCTCGAGATTTACAATATCCACATATTGTGGTGAGATTTATTGTATTTGGAAAAAAAACGAAATGATAATATTTTCACTTTAATCTTTTTTAAAAAAGTATAACTGAAGCACGCAAGTAAATCGGTGTATGATTAACGTGTTAAGTGTATATAAAATATTGTATTTTATTTATAAATTAATTTACCATTGGCCCACACAGCTTATTTTCCCTATATATGTCAGTGGCCTTTAGCGGCTTATTTGATCTAGTTTGCGCCATGGTACAATTGATGCATCAGAACTTTTTGATCTGATGAAAGTATGTTTTTTTCCCCTCACGTAACTCCCGCATTTATTCGTGAATACACTATAATTGACGCTACATTCAGAAGTCCTCATCAGATAGTTAACTTTTAAACAACTCCAAAGCAAATAGGTTTGAATGGAATACATTAGCAAGTACTTTCAATAAAAACTTACGATTGTAAGAAAAACACAAATCTAACTGTACAACTTTGATGTGAAAAATATATTACAGTCACTCGGGCATGCATTTTCAGAGTAGGCTGGTACAGTTGATTGGGCCACGTGGATGCACAAACGTGTATGGGTCAGCATAGTGAACTGCTCGGTTAGAAGCATGGGGTGGGTTCGGAAAGCCAGGCTGTGGCTGTGGCTGCAGCAGGCGCGGTTTATCTGCTGTTTGCGGCAACTGTTGCCGTTGGTTGCGCCGCAGCCGCAGCCACGGCTGTCGAATATATCCACGGTCAGCCAGGGCGAAGGCACGCGCGCGATAAATCGAGAAGGGCACGTGGATTCGATGGGGCATTTTTTTTTCGTTCTCCTAAATCCTAATTTATCCTGACGTGAATCACCGATTAACTTTCGTCACGTGTTCAAAGATTAAACGACGCTCAATTGAACCAATCAGCTAGCACGAGAAGTGATTGATTGAATTGATTGATTGATTGATATGTACGACATGAGGAGCTAGAGCCTGAAGATTGCCCGTGTTTAGATTAAAAAAATTTTGAAAAAAAACGTCACATCAGGTCATATCAGATATACGGACACACATTTAAAGTATTAAATATAGTCTAATAACAAAACAAATTACAGATTCCGCCTGTAAACTGCGAGACGAATCTTTTGAGCCTAATTAATCCGTCATTAGCAAATGTTTACTGTAGCACCACATTGTCAAATCATGGTGCAATTAGGCTCAAAAGATTCGTCTCGCAATTTACACGCAAACTGTGTAATTAGTTTTTTTTTCGTCCACATTTAATACTTCATGCATGTGTCCAAACATTCGATGTGATGGATTTTGAAGTTTGAAGTTTAAAACTAAACAGGCCATTGTTTGGCTACTAAAACTGAAGCTGATGCTGCATTGCGTAGCTTGCTTGACAAGTGATGGACATAGCTTGATCATTTGGAACAGCGACACTTGGATGTGCAAGAAGCGCTTAGAAATGATGATATATAGATATGTAAAATATCCATCAACTAATATTATTATCTCTTTCATCCATCAGACTTGGGTTACTTATCGACTATCATTTAGAAGAGGCCACTGTGACCTGAAGATTATGTTGTAAACATAACATCTAAGGCTGTGTTCGTCTTGTCTCAGCGCGCACAGTACGTGCGAAAAACAAAACGGTTCATTAGTACGTACTTAATTAAGTATTAATTAATTTTTCTTCAAAAATAAATTAATTTGATTTTTTAAGCAACTTTTGTATAGAAATTTTTTTGTAAAAAAACACACCGTTTAATAGTTTGAAAAGCGTGCGCGCGAAAAAAAAATGGTGAGTTAGAAAGATAGGGTAAAGAACTAAGCCTAAACACCACTTGAATGGTCCAACTATTTACACTCAGACAATCTACCATTTAACTTCTGCTGTCAATTTTTGTACTGTAGTATATTATAGCCACAACGCAAAGTAGAAATAAAATTAAGCTGTATCTAGGAGTCACGTAATAGACGCGTCCCATTATCTAGTATTCTATTACACGTAATAGATCCTTGGAAAACGGTAAAAGAAATAAGCGATCTGGTCTATCATTATCCATAATTTGAAAATCTTAATTGAACGAGCTTACAGATCTATAATGGAGTTTAAACAGTAAAATCCTACTTGAACTATCCCAACTTCCTCATTATCGACCACAGTTTATATGTTGGTAGTGCCAAAATCTAGATAAATTTTGGCACTACTAATTTTATGATAGGGCAAAGTTAGCTAGTCTATGTTTGATTTGATATCAATATGAAGCCAAATTTTAATAGTATGATGAAGAAGATTCTAGAACATTGCCAAATTAAGCAGGAGCACTATTAATTGTTTGGCTTCAATCCAAACTAGGACAGTTATTAGTTTGACTTTTTTAATCAAAGTATTTTTAGATTTGATTAAGTTTATAAAAAAATTAGCAACATCCATGATACTAAATTAGTTTCATTAAATTTAACATTAAATATATTTTGATACAATGTTTACTTTGTATTGAAATTGTTATTATATTTTGTTATAAACTTAATAAACTCAAATTTTTTTTAAAAAAATCAAATGACTTATAATATAAAATAAAGAAAGTATTTAAGCTATCAAAAATTTGATAGGGCACGTAGCCAAAACGGCCCCTAATTTCCGCTCCGGTTCGGCAACACTCCACGTTTCGGTCGCCCGCCCGCCCGGCCGGTGCGCGGCGCCCAACCCCCCAACCCCCAACCCACCGACGCGGCAGGCAGCGAGTCAGTGCGCGTGCGGCTGTGCTGTGTGCTGGGAGTGAGCGAGTGTGAGTGCCCATCCGCCCACTCCACTCCACTCCCCTCCCCCGCGCTTCCATCCCCAACCCCGCCGCGGCGCCACCTTCCCCCTCCCTTCTCTCTCTCTCTCTCTCATATGGTCTCCCGCCGCGCGCCCCGCCACTGACTCTCCATCCTAGCGCGAGCCGCAGCTTCCCACCGTCCATGGCCGCCGCCCCCCGGTTCTTGCCCGTCCGCCTGCTGCTCCTCGTCGTCGTCCTGGCCGGCGTTGCAAGCGGCAAGACGGTTAAGAGGGACGGTACGTAGCTGGCTGCTCCTCCTCTGTACTTCTTCTTTTTTTTTCTTTCCGTGCATCGAGCGAGTGCTACTGGGTCTCGTGATGCGCGGTTCCGCGACATGGAATTTGAGAATGACCGGTTCTTTTGGGCGTTCCCTGCTGGAGATCTAACCTGCTCGATCGGTTAGCTGCCTTATTTGAGGTTCCAGAGAGTCGGTAGGTTCGATTCAGCATATATATGTGTAACATACTAACATGGGATATGTCGTTCGTTTGCCATTTAGATATCTAAATTGGCTGTACAAAGTAAGTTGAACGAATAATGCTAGGTGATTAATACGTGATAAAATTTTGATCTGCTTTCAAAAGATAGATAATGGCAAAGGATTAATGATTTAGTTGTAGCTCAACGAAGGTCTAGCGAGTTTAGTTTAGTTTTTTTTTTTGCGGGGACTAGTGAGTTTAGTTAACCATGAGCCTATCAGCCTTATCTTTTCGCTTATGCTTATGCTTATAAGCCAAAATTTGATTTTTCAACCTTAAATTTGGAGTTGATTTTGGGGTTTTTTCATCGTAGTTTATTTTTCAGCCTTTGCTTTTAGATCGCTAAGAACACTTATATAAAGTTTTATTCACAAATTATTTTTCGTTTGCAAATATGCCGTTTGGCCTATTCCCTGAATAAGCCAAACGATGGCCCCATATGACGCACTATCTGCTTTGTCATTTCCACATTGCATCAGGAGGAGAGGTTTATCCTGTTCATAGAGACACGGATATTAGTCAGACTTAGCAAGGTTTGGTGACTGTTGAGTAATTACGTGGTTCGTAGAATGCTGGAACCGACTGAAAGAAAACATATTTTATGCTGCAGTGAAAGCACTGAATGAGATCAAGTCTTCATTAGGATGGAGAGTTGTCTACTCATGGGTTGGTGATGATCCTTGTGGGCATGGTGATCTGCCCCCCTGGTCTGGTGTGACCTGTTCTCAGCAAGGAGATTACAGAGTTGTCACCGAACTGTAAGAAACATATCTTCATTTTCTTCATCTTAAAATATTCTGCTGACATACATAAGGATCTGTAAGGATTTTTAGACTGTTATGTATTGTCATTTCTATGTGAAAGAATACAAGTCTGCTCGTAGATAGATTGTTTCTGAGTGGGGAAAAACATTTGTCACTTATAGTCTCAAAGGTCAAAATTTTTGTCTTGCTTGGCTGCTCCATCATCCAAAACACTCTTTTACTACCTAGTTAATTAAAAACATGTGCAATGATATTTCTTGCTTGCTAATTTGATGTGAAAACTAGCTGATTAAATCCTTCATCTTCATGCTGTAGCTGTCTGAGGAATCTTAGTAAAAGGCTCAAAGCTACACAAAATTCGTACTTTTAATAGTTTCTTGCTGAGTCTTCAATATGCAACTTCAACCTGAAGAACTGTACCTGACCATGCTTTCTTGTGTATGCCAGATATAATGCTTTGGTGTATGAAGCCATAAAATGGATTAGAAAATCCTCTTACATGATGCCATTTCGTTCCTTAAATTTCCTTTCGTAAATGCTTTGAAATAGTTGGCAAGAATAATGCTTAACTGTTCTAATACCAATTTGAAGGAAACATTATTATTCTATTTTAAGGCGAATCAACCTTTTCTTGGTTGAAAATGAATAAATAATCAGTATCTTTTGGCTAATACATACCTGCTGGCTGCTGCGTATGGATCTCAACTCTACTAACTGCAAAATCATGCAACTTATGTTAAGCTATATTATCTGTTTCTTGATGTACAAATCTGTGTAACTATATTGTTATTTCAGTGAAGTCTACGCCGTATCAATAGTCGGTCCTTTCCCTACAGCAGTTACAAACCTTTTGGATTTAAAAAGATTGTAAGTATGTTTTCCTTGTCACCACTGCTTTGTTCCCGTATTATGTACAATTATCTTGAGGTGCATGTGTTGGCACTTTGTAATTATTTGGTGCGACCTGAGTGGAGTTCATGTTATTGTCTAATTAGTTACCTTTTTTGCAACGAGAATAAATTATAAGTTTCTAGTCTTTTAGAGTTTTAGTACGACCATCAGTGAAGTTACATGAGAACACATCTGTGCAGACGTATGCACTCTTGTAAATTTATGTTTCCATGTAATAGGTTGTGTCATGAAAAAGGATTTAGAGAGAACATTAGCCATAATAGAAGAATTAATTTATTCTTTAAATTGCTTCAGCTTATGAAACATGGAGCTTTTATATTGCTTGAGTTGCAGAATTCTATGTACAAAGCGTTTCTTCCATTTACATATTGCAGCAGATATATTTGAGTAGTATTTTATTTCCCCAAAAAAATATATAGACCAATTCTTCTATAAAACAAGTACCTTAAAGGGTTATCTTTGTAATTTGACCATATCTTTCATCTTTAAGCAATCCTTTAAACCATGTGAACAATGACTACTCCAACTACAGGGATCTACACAATAACAAGTTGACAGGGCCCATTCCCCCACAGATTGGACGGCTGAAACACCTCAGGATATTGTAAGTATGGATTGTCTTTGTGTATGCAGAGCTAGATTTGGATATGCTTGTCATCCTGAGAATAGATACTGGCTCTGGAAAACATTTTAATTCGTGATGCATAAACCATACTTGTTTCTGCTCTTTATTCCTCAGCCTGAGATAATACTTTATTGAATCAATATTACTATGTTGGTTATTGGCTGGATAGCTGCATGTTCTGAGTACAGATTCTATTCAGTTAATCAAATTGTCTCATGTTCTTAGGAACCTGAGGTGGAACAAGCTTCAGGATGTGCTCCCACCTGAAATTGGTGAACTGAAGAAACTGACACATTTGTAATTTCTTTTTCTTTTTGGAATTCATTGAGTTTATGTGGAAATAATACTTCATATTATGTGCCTCTAATTGCCATTGAAAATATGCAGATATTTGAGCTTCAATAACTTCAAAGGTGAAATTCCTCTGGAGCTTGCAAACCTACCAGAACTGCGCTATCTGTATCTTCATGAGAACCGCTTTACTGGGAGGATCCCTCCTGAACTTGGAACTCTCAAGAACCTTCGTCACCTGTAAACATCCATCCCAGATCCTTTTACTGGCCCCCAACTATTAACATGCTTGTCTATTGAGTTGTCGTAGTGAATGCTAAATTCCATTTTTGCAGGGATGTTGGTAACAACCACTTGATAGGCACCCTCAGGGATTTAATTGGCAATGGGAATGGTTTCCCCTCCCTGAGAAATCTGTAAACAGATTTTTTACAAGCTACCACATCCATTCCTTCTCTCCTGAATGGCAAATGCTGTCTTCCTAAGCTGACTGTAAACTGTGTTCTACAGGTATCTTAACAATAATGATTTGACTGGCGTTCTGCCAGACCAGATTGCAAATTTGACAAACCTTGAGATACTGTAAGTTTTCTTAAACTTTGCTGTCAACACTGTATCAAGACCCTGTAACCATCACGTCATTCTTTTACATATGTATACTCTGCAGGCACTTGTCTAATAATAGGCTGATTGGATCGATATCACCAAAGCTAGTTCATATTCCAAGATTGACCTATTTGTGAGCCTTACTGCTTCGATTTCTATATTTACATAAAGTGAAATATTTGATCAGCTTGGGTCTGATATGTCATATGTCTCATGTTACAATGGTTTTACAGATACTTGGACAATAACAACTTCATTGGGAGGATTCCTGAAGGATTATACAAACATCCATTTTTGAAGGAGCTGTAAGCTGGCTTTAGAATCTCTACTCTCACGACATAATTCTTTCATACTTGAATCTGCTCTGTTTTAGGTTTACTTAGAGCAAATACTATAAGGGTTGTGATCTACCTCTAAGAGTGTCACATAGGATTGAGTGATGAGGTGGAGGAGAAAAGTGAGGAGAGAGAGGATGAGCCACCCCTCATGCAAGAGAGAACCTCTACACAAACTCCAAATAAAATACAAAGAGAGAGTGAGATAGTGTGAGAGTGAATTAATAAAAGAAGATTATTGGGGTTTGTGTATTAGAGACAATATATTGTACATGTTGCCTTTTAATGAGTAGATGATATGGCTAAAATTAGAGGTGACAGTGACCTCTACTCTTAAACTTGCTCTTAGGCGCGTACTTATTTTTTTTCTTGCTGCAGGTACATTGAAGGAAACCAATTTAGACCAGGAAGCAAATCAAAAGGAACGCACAAGGTGCTTGAATTACCTGATGTTGACATCTTAGTTTAACAATTGTTTATCTGTGACGATAGCAGAGCGGCTACCGTTCTACATCTCCTCCGCATGCAGCAACAAAAATGTATGCATGTTTTTAGGACATATATGATATATGTATCAGTAGTACAGACACTGTGTTTCTCACAGCACTGTTCGAGGACAAGTTCACACACACAAAAGGCCACTTGCAAACCAAAAAATGAAAAATAAATTTGTAAAGTACAGAGCAATGCTGCTATCCTGCCATCCAAGAGTGTGTTTCCATTAGATGAGTGTACAGGCTGTATTGCATTCTTGTAACTTAGTACTACTGTGTAATGGAGATGCAGTTCAGCTGTATTGCCAGCACATTTGCATGGCACCGACAGTCCTGGTGTAATGTAACCAGTGTGCTCAATGATATTTCTTCTTATACCACTGGACATGATCTGGCCTTTTGGAAGCAAATTTAGGGCCATGGCTAATCGAAATCATAGGCATGTGGGGAGGAGAATATGCCAATAATAACAGGCTGGATCTGCCTATATGAGGGAGCACTCTTATTATGAGCTTTTAGTTACATCCTGCATTTCTCTAGTGCTCTTGAACCCTTTCAATTTTCATATATATAGAAAAAAGCCAGAAAATAAATGGTTTTTGTTTGAGAAACAATTTTACGAGAGATTATTTATATATAAAAAAGAATCGGGGAGTGCTTAAGAAGATGGCCATGTACTCATAATGAGGAAAAAAACTGAAGTGAAATCTAGGAAAAATTGTGTGGTGTAGTAGGAGTACAAACTAGCAGTCTAGCACCATGTCATCTCCAGGCTCCTCCAGTGCAGAAAAAAAAACTGACATGTTTATATGCTCAGTTTGATTGGATGAGTGTTGCAGTAAGGAATACTGTCAAGGGCACATGCATTTCTTACACCATTTAACATGACACCTCTGATGTGATGAGTGGTCCATACTGCATCTGGTACCTCTGCTCCCTTTCAAGCTCATACTATGATGCTTTTTCAAGGGTTATGTTGTTGCTAGTAAATAAAGGATATGAAATAGATTTGATGAAATGTAAAATACTTGTCCTGATTGATGTTGCCAATGTAGCATGGTTAGATTGTGCTGCCACCCTATCCAATACCTTGGTATATGGTGCCAAATGTTTGCTGCATTGCTGGAACCAATGTACTGCCAATGTAAATCCAACACTGTTGTTTTGTACCCTATGAAAAGTTCCTGTCCTGTTC
Organism: Oryza officinalis; assembly: GCA_008326285.1. Lineage (NCBI taxonomy): Eukaryota > Viridiplantae > Streptophyta > Magnoliopsida > Poales > Poaceae > Oryza > Oryza officinalis. Next base: position 11,459,650 of record BDMV01000003.1, on the reverse strand, counting down.
TCTGAATTGCTGTGTGTTTAGCCCAGGCATTCTTGATCTGTTTGCCACAAGCAAAGTTTTTTTTTCTTTTCTCTTCAGTTCTTCTCCCCACATGAAGTGTCACTGTCCAGTGTCCACCCCCAAAATGGTCCTTGTTTGTGCTATTTTGCTGTTCCCATGTAAGCAAAGTCTGTGCTATATTTTGCTGGATCATATGAGCTAGCATATTTCAGACTTGGAGCTGTCCTAGTCTTCCATGCTTCCAAGCACATCTGCACATGGAGAAACATTCACCACCTATGATTAAAAAGGGCAAGAACTCCCAGAAGACAAATGCTTCATGAGCAAAATGAAATCTTCACTTTCAAAATATGAACAAATAGCTGAGCCATGTTCATACCACAGTGCCAGAGGCTTGTGACACATCCTGCAGTCTTCAGATGCTGTCCTCAGGCATGTGGCCCATCTAATGACTAGCTGCTCAATCATACTTTGCAAGATAGTCAATTGTGCAGGCTTTTACACGGGTTTTGCAAGATGTTCAGTACTTGCAAAAAGTACAGTTACCTGATGTTGCATGATTGAATCTTGAAAGAGAAAAATATGTGATTTTATGATTATGTATCCATGGATCATATCTGATTGCAAGGTTCAGGAAAATCTCTTTTACATCAATTGGAAATTTAGAAAATTCAGTAAGGCAGTGTTGAGGTGTTAGGTTCACCGACAACGTTTAGCGGGTGGTGTCTGCTAAGATTTTGTGTGGTTATGTTCCTTCCATTATAGCTGTCAGTTGTCACCTTATTAAAGTCTGAATAAACACTTCCCTTTCTCCTCCTCTGCATTTTCTGAAGAAGCTGAGATATGAACAAACATGCCGACTGAATTTCACTGAATTTCTCTGCTGCTACCTTCCCATCTTTCATCCATAAAAAAACATGTAAACAGTTAAAAATACAGTAGCACTGTACCTGTTCTTGGGTGTATGATACTAAACTAGTAATATAGTATGTGATTGCCATTCCTGCAGCCTGAGGAGCCTGTCATTTTTGCCACTTGTTTTTTTGGCCCTCTCTGCAAAGAATCAATCGGAGCACACACACATGAGTACATGGCACAAGCCAAGCTGTGCCTCTGCATGCATGGGTCACCTGGGGTGCTGGAGCATCCAGATGAAGCAGCTTTGCCACTGTTTTTTATCACCAAAACACAAACCAAAATGCATCACCAAGGCAACCAAACCAAACCCCATGGATTGTCCAAGGCTGTGAGTGAGTGTCTCAGCATTCATCATAATTTTGATTCTGCTCATCTGGATATTACCCTGAACATGACAAAATGAAGGACATTTCCTTTATCCAGGCCATCCCTTTATCTGAAGAACTCTGTTTTTTTAATCCATTCTTGAGGTTTGGTAGGGTTTGTGGAGTTGTTCAGAGAACAGCTCAAACCTGGACTCTACTGATGATATTCTTTCCAAAATAATAATAATAAAGCCTTTAGAGCAAAATTAGGAGGAATAATTTACATAACTCAGAAAAGAATCTATTAATGAGCTATATACAAAAAGATCATCAATCTTCCAAGTGACCTGTGACACTGCTGCTCTATTCTATAACACCATAAGTGCTACCAAACCACCATCACCAAAACCACCTCCACCAAACCTAACGGCCGGCCTCCCCTGGGACGAAGAAGAATATTGAATTCGTTCCATTCCATGTCACTGAATTTGTAAAACATTATTTTTAATGTTCATTGATTATCTATTTTTTTAAAAGGTTCAGTGAAGGCAATGGACCCAGAATCACTTGTTCAGTACCGAAATGTCACTACATTGGGAGCTCATTACTCAAGTGAGCAAAAGTAGAGTTGAGACCACATCAACTTGATGTTAAAAATTAAGAAGTTTTACAGGTAAAGAAAATTAGGAACGGGATACTGTAACTGCATGTGGGGTGATGGTAGTATTATCATATAGTAGTAGCACAATTAACAATGCTAGGAGTACAATAAAGAATCCAAAGGACACTGTATTTTAGGCTGCAAGCACGTGGTTAGCCAGCCCCAATCTGATTAGCTAGATCTGAGTGCTCAGAAGAGGAGGAACATGCACTTTGTAGTTTGCACCAATTGAACACTGCATTATCCCAAATATAAAATGGCAAGATATCTGCTTCAGCTTCTCTTCCTTCATCCTTTCTTTCTCTTTCTTACTTTTTTTATTGTTTGCTGGGAGAGCTCACGAGAGAATGGCATGGCAGCATGTAGATGAAGACATGCAAGTCACCTAGATGCCACTTCTTTCAAAAGGTTAGGTGGCTACTAACTTGGACCCCACTCCTTCAGTGAGCAAAGGGGAGAATTATGTAAATAATCAGCACTATAATTCACTCAATTGCCTCCTGTGTTCTTACTTCGTACTACACATTTTGATAATATTTTCAGCAAGATATGATAGACCACCTATACTTTTGTCACTGACCAAATAGACATTTGATTTTTTTTCCCAGGGACAACACTTTTTTTTGAAAGATCATGAAAAGACCATTTCAACATTGTTCCGGTCTCTTACTACCTTTATATTTAAATATATGAAACCGTTGACTTTATTCGGTATTTGGTGTGCAACTTTGATCATTATTTTTCTATTAGAATATAACAACAAAACCTAACAAAATCGTAACATTGTAAAAGTATTTATAAAGAAATATCTATATCTTCATATTTTCAAACTAAATATCGTAATAGCTATTCATAGTCAAAATTTCAAATATCTTGACTGAATAAAGTCTAACAGAGTCACATGTTTAAATACGGATGAAGCATTATAGTTCAGTACACAAAACAATCCTTCCATCAGTTCAGTGAGATGGGATCTCAACCTGTAAACGAGCAGAACAAAATGGCACGCTCAGCTTAGGTAAGAAGTTCCACTCACAAGTCAATCTCTGAGCTCTCACGAAAAATACAGCTCCTTGATCTCCAGAACAACCAAAAAAAAAAGAAAAGAAAAGGAAAACAATGACTCACTCAATCCCGAAACTGTCGGTGCAAATAATCCCCACGCTTTTCACAACGCATTAGCAGTAACAGCAACAGCAAAAAATAATCAAACCATCACCAATTGCAAGCTCGAAGCTTGATCACTACACGGAGACCAAAAAAAAAAGGAAAAATGAAAACAAAAAAAAGGAAGAAGAAAGAAAGGGAGAAAACGAAAACGAAAGTACGGGCGAATGTGCCGTGCGTGCGCGTCTTCGCAGTGGTTGATGAGGAGTAGCTGTCGGAGAGGCGAGGCTCTGAAAGCTTCAACGCCTTGATTGTTGAGTCCCACCTGCTCTGCTCTCTCCGTACGTTGGTTTCCTTCTCCATCTCCTTCCATGGACGTCGGAGACGACGAATCTCAATGCGTCGTCGGAGTGGAACGGTTCAATTCAAAGATCGGTGGGTGGGGAAGGATCGGATCGGGAGCAGTGACGCCAAGTCGCGCCCAGTGGCAATGTGAAGAGCATACCGTTAATCAAGAACGCGAGTCAATGGCTCCAGTTGGTGTGGTACTGTCCTTAGAGAAGCTTTCGCTATTCTTTTTTCAGAATCATCAGCTCCGCTAAATAGTTAAGATTTTTATCCATATATTGAGAATCTGTAGTTTTCAAATTCGAAAAACAGACTACAAGCCCTAAATTGAGAAAACCATCTTTTTAAGATTTTCATCATCACCTTCTTATAATTTTGAGCTCTCCGCAACAGCTCAGCTGGAATTATAAGGAGATTTTGCTAGTAAAATATTGGTGATTTTATTTTCACCTACTCCATAAGTTACGAAACCATAAAGTAGTCCCATCTAGAACCTGTATTTTCAATATTTTGCCGTGGTAGGGTTTTGTATCGAGTTAGTGTTATTCCTTTGTTAAAAAAAGGTGACTTACAGGAAATAACGATGTTTAAATAATATATATTCAATAAAGAAATTGAATTTAAATAGCAAAACATCGTGCTATATGAAGGAAAAAAAGAACATCATGCTATATATAATTATACTGACTACATGTTTAAATATCTAAACTAAAAGTCTAAAACCACATCTTCTTAGAAAAAAAAACTTGAAACAAATAAAAAAATAAAAGAAAAGGAGAGTAAAATTAAAGAAAAGGAGCTGAAGAACCAATCGAAATCACCCTCTTCTATTCTCTCTCCTGTCTTCTTTCTTTCTTTCTTTCTCCTCGCGGCCGGAAAAGGGAAGGGGGAAGCAAGCAAAAAAAAAGGGCGAAGCCATAGCCGCGGCCCTCCTCCACACTCCTCCCGCTTCCCCCCTCCTCAAAAATCCCCCAATCTCTCGAGCTCGAGAGGCGAGAGCCCCCAAAATCCCCCGCCAAATTAGCTGATAGGTCCTCGAGCTAACCCCGAATTCGCACGCGGCGTCCTGCATTATTCCATTTATTATTATTCCCATCTCTCTCTCTTTTTTTTTTGGTGTCATTTTGGTTGCATATTTAGTATCACCCGTGCGATTAGCATGTCTCTGCCCAATGCCACCGCCTCGCCGCCGTCGCCGGAACCCTAGGCCGCCGCCGTCGCCGGAGTCGGAGCTCCCGTCGTCGGCGGGGGAGGAGGGGGAGGAGGATGCAGCTGCGGATCTCGCCGAGCATGCGCAGCATCACCATCTCGAGCAGCAATGGCGTCGTCGACTCGATGAAGGTGCGGGTGGCGCCGCAGCCGCCCCCGCCGCCGCCGCCGCTCGCGCTGCAGGGCGCGGGCCCTGGCCGCCGTGGCGGGGGAGGGGAGGTGGTGGTGGTGGGTGGGGGGCGGGGTGGTACTGGCGCGCCGTGGCGTTCCCGGCCGTCGTGGCGCTCGGCTGCCTCCTGCCCTTCGCCTTCATCCTCGCCGCCGTGCCGGCGCTCGAGGCCGACGGCAGCAAGTGCTCCTCCATCGGTAAGATCGGCGTCCCGCGATCTGGGCGGCGTTTTCTGGGTTTGGTTGCAGAGGGTTGTTGAGTTGTTGATTTGGTCCGTCTCCGTTTGGGGGGCGGCAAAGCTCGGATCTTAGTGCTCTTGGGCGTGCGATTTTGCGGTGTCGGTGGGAATGTAGGTCCGTGGAGATGGTTCCTGACTTCCTCTCTAGATTCCCTGCTGAAAACGCGTGATTGGTTCTCTGATAGACTTGTTTATTGAGCTGGATTCGAGGTATCAGGTTATGCGATCTTGTTTATGGGTTGTGGTGATTTGAACTGGAACCATGAGAGTTAGATGATTCGAGTTTATGGTTCAGCTCTTGCTGGTGAGTTATTTGTTGGATCCTGGGCAGCTGATTTTCTGGTATTGACCAAAAATGTATGGTTCGAACTCAGCTAATTTTCAACCATCTGGAATGAGTGCTATCAGCTGCGACGTTGGATTTGGAAGTATTATTTTATCCTGGTTTTGCGCTGAATCTTGCCAAACTGGAGTAGAAACACTATCCTGTGCTGGAACTGCTTAGCGGGTTAGTTTACACCAAATTGCAAACTGTTCAATATTGGGACACCGGGGATGAATATGCAAATAATGCAACCTAGAGAAACAATGCAACACCCTTGATGCACACCTGGCTGATTGATTGTTGAACTTATAATTTGCTTGCTTCTGTGCCTATGGCAGCAAGCTTCTCGGCCACCCGACTCTTACTTGATAGATTAGTAACCAGGATCACTTAACAGTTCTCTCTTACTCTTTCACTATAAATATGTTATCACCAAGCCCAAGCAACTATTGTTGTTTATGTTTGATGCTTCAGTTATTGGAATTTAAAAGCTGCTATCTTATGTGCTAGACTTAGCAGTTATGTCTCCTTGAATGTAGAAATTTCAGTAATATAAGCTTGAATGCTGTTTATATACCTTAGACAGGTTATACACCTCTCGAACTGATGTTTACAATTCAGTTGCTTGATGCATCTATTTGTTCTAAGTATTGCATTTTTTTGTTTTGCAGATTGCTTGGGGAGGCGAATAGGGCCTAGTTTCCTTGGTAGGCAGGGGGGTGATTCTACGGTAATTTACTTGGTTCCTATGCTTCTATTTGTCGGTAAAACATGATCTTTGTTTTACCATTTTTATTAAAGAAAATGCAAAATGTATTGACTTCTTACTCGATGTGCACAGAGGCTGGTGCAAGATCTGTATAGGATTTTTGATCAGGTTAACAATGAGGAATCTCCTGATGATAAAAAAATACCAGAATCATTCAGGGACTTTCTTCTGGAGATGAAGGATAACCATTACGATGCTAGAACATTTGCTGTTAGGTTGAAAGCTACGGTATGAAACTAACAATCCTGTTGCATCAATCAAAGTTTTTTTTGCTTTGGAAACTTAGTGGTGCATAACTTCTTTCATTAAAGCAGCTAACTTCTAAAACCAAATTGATTTGTGATGTATGTTTTGTAGTTGACAGTAGCATATTGTCTAAAGTCCTTGTGTTCCTGGACAAATCATAGGAAAATAAACACATTATTTCATTCATGATAAACAGCTGCACAAGGAATTAGATCAAGTGCCTGATATTCAATTATGCCCGCTCACCCGCCCAGATGGGCCTTAAAATTAGTTTGAAGGAGAGAGTGATACAAGAGTGACCTTTGCTTATGAGCCATGACTTTGTAGCAATAATTTTTTTTTCAAATGATTTTGGTAGGAATGATATGCTTGTTGTACCCTTATTTTTTGAAAGAAATTATTTCTCTCTTGTTCTATAGTGGGATGTCTTGCAGCTATTGGTATATAATTTCCATTACACACCTCTCAAGCTTTACATTTTTGGTATTAAATTTCCATTACACACTTCTGACGTTGAACATTTTTGGTTGTGATTCTGCTCCTAAAGTATTTTGCACTTTTGCTGCTGGTGGTTAATTGATACTGTCATACTGGTCGCTAGAATTTTGAACTTGGCCTTGGTGGCACCACATAGCTTATTTCATGTCTTATAGACTGTTAACCCTGATGAGGCACTCTGATGTTTACATCCTGTATGTGAAATATATTGATCACTTATATGCTTCTTTGTAGATGGAAAACATGGATAAGGAAGTAAAGAAGTCAAGGCTGGCAGAGCAATTATATAAGCATTATGCTGCAACTGCTATTCCCAAGGGCATACATTGCCTGTCCCTGCGTCTTACTGATGAATATTCCTCAAATGCTCATGCTCGGAAACAGTTGCCACCACCTGAACTGTTACCTTTACTTTCTGATAATTCATTCCAACATTACATTCTAGCCAGTGATAATATCCTTGCTGCTTCAGTTGTTGTGAGCTCAACTGTTCGATCTTCGTCAGTACCTCATAAAGTAGTATTTCATGTTATTACTGATAAGAAAACATATCCGGGGATGCATTCTTGGTTTGCTCTTAATTCTATATCACCTGCTATAGTTGAAGTGAAAGGTGTTCACCAGTTTGACTGGTTGACAAGAGAAAATGTGCCAGTACTAGAGGCTATAGAAAACCATCATGGAGTCAGAAATCACTACCATGGAGATCATGGGGCAGTTTCTAGTGCAAGTGACAGTCCGAGAGTGCTTGCTTCAAAGCTGCAGGCTCGAAGTCCCAAATACATATCCCTGCTTAACCATCTCCGCATTTATTTGCCTGAGGTACTTTGTCCTCAATATTCTCTATTGCGGTATAATACTTCATCATTATGGTCCATTGAAATGTCAATGTATTTAGTATTTTCTATGTTTGGAGTATTTTGCCAGTTTAGACATTTCAGTTTTGATGCGCTAGTGAAAATCCTGGTCATGACCACATGCACATTTACAGAGTGCATTAGGTTGTGTAGGTGTCTGCTTGGAGGCATCAGATGAACTCAGTGGAAAGTCTACCGCTAAATGAGAAAAAAAGTGGTCCTTACCAACTTGAATGTTTTGAATATGCCTTGATTTGAAAATATTAGGTTAAGCAATCACTAAGCAAAATAACCTTGATATCTGATTAAACTATTATGTTTATTTTGGGCTATCCCTGTTATCAATAAATTAGAATGGGCTGAAACTGGATAATAGCTCAGCGTTACCTTTAGTGCTACTGACAAATGAAACATATGGCCTACCCATCTTTCTTTAGCTGATGATTTTCTTTATTTATACAGCTTTTTCCGAACCTCAACAAGGTGGTCTTTCTTGATGATGACATTGTTATTCAGCGTGATTTGTCTCCCCTTTGGAAGATCAATCTCGAAGGGAAGGTGAATGGTGCTGTGGAGACCTGCAGAGGAGAAGATAGCTGGGTGATGTCTAAGCGCTTCAGGACATATTTCAACTTCTCCCACCCTGTGATAGCTCGGAGTCTTGACCCAGATGAATGTGCATGGGCATATGGGATGAATATATTTGACTTGGCAGCTTGGAGGAAGACAAACATCAGAGAGACATACCATTTCTGGTTGAAAGAGGTAACCTTTTTTGTCCTTAAAGTAATCTCTCTCTCTCATTAATCAGACGGGTGCTTTGATGGCTAAGCATCAGTGCTATGAAAAAAGTGCCTTATCTGTCTTACTTGGCATAAGGTAGCTGTTTTTTTAAGTGCTGGAAGTCTAAACTTTCTTTCACCTGGCTTGCTTCTAGTTAAGATTCTGTTTCCAAAATTTACCCTCTGCTGCTTTTGAGATCCTCAACATGTCTATTCTGGACGTACCTATTCGGCATGTAGAATTTTAGAATGGTTCCTCATTTAGATGAAGTCTTATGACAGATCAAGAAGCTTCAAAGTAATATTGATACTGATGGATAATTAAAGTTCATTCCAAGTGAAACTTTCGTTTGTACAGTAGGCATGCGCATAAGACCTGATTTAAGAACTATATAACTCCAAACCAGAACCTCCAACAGGTTAAACTGGGATTTAGCTGATATGTCCTGTCTATTAGATAATTTTCTTGAAAGTTACAGAGCTAATCTAAATCTAAATCCCATAACAGAGCAGTCAATGATATTCTTTGGAGTATTGCGAGCTTAATTGTTTGGTATAACTTTTGTAGCCAACAATGCATTAAAATATTTTTAATGGCGTGCTTCTGACATTTTTGCTGTCAGTAACACAAACACACCCCACCACATATAGTCTCACTATAATATACTCACTTATTCGCGTATATTTATTGTGCTAAAATGTGTAACAAGACCATAATGGTAATACCATTACTACTAGGGTTCTACCTGGTTTATGTTTGCCATTATGTTCTCTATGAAATAGACCTAAGCAATTAAGCTATATTAAAAGTAGAGAAAATCTCGCTAGCCACTGACATACAGAAGATTTTAGTTGCATCTTTGTAAATACCTCAGGATAGTAATTTTATAATGCTGAAAAGTGAACATTATGGCATTGTCTACGTCTTTGTTTAATTTCATAATAACCTCTGCTTCTTTTGCAGAATCTAAAATCTGGTCTTACTCTCTGGAAATTTGGCACTTTGCCGCCTGCGCTAATAGCATTCAGGGGCCATGTGCATGGCATAGACCCAACTTGGCACATGCTTGGCCTAGGATACCAAGAAAATACAGATATTGAGGGTGTTAGGAGATCTGCAGTGATCCATTACAATGGCCAGTGCAAGCCATGGCTAGACATCGCTTTTAAGAACCTACAACCATTTTGGACAAAACACGTAAATTACTCCAATGACTTCATTAGAAACTGCCATATTTTGGAGCCCCAGTATGATAAAGAGTGACTGCTGGGAAATGGGGTAGGCACATTGGAGTATGTCATACCGGTTGTGATTCATTTGTTCACTGGTGAGGCTGATTGCTGTTGGATGGTGGGAAGATTGGTCAATTGGTTAACAACCAGAACCCAATCAGCACTGAACATATCTGACTATGCGCTGGATCGACTGGCATGCAAATACTTGAGACTTTTCATCTGTATCATATATGGCGACACGATTCTTTTCATCTGTATCATATTGGCGCATCATTCTTTTCGACACTATGAACTGCGAAGGATAGCTTGGTGAAGTCTCCCTCTGTGGGATTGGGCTAAATCCTTGACCGCAGAATAATGCAGTGGAGGGTAGCAGATTGAACGATCGATCGATCGATTGATCATGGCGAAGTAAGAGAAGGCAGCCACTATGAGGTCGCGAGAGTTTATATGTTTTCCCCCTCATTTATTTTTTTTCCCTTCTTGATATACTTGAGTCCTTGAAATTTTGTTCTGTTAGTTTTGTGATTGCTTTGGTAGGTTGGAGATGATTGTAGTAGAGATGCCATTGTTTGTGAGTAACCTACAGGACATTGTTACACTTGTTGACATATTGAAAATGTGCAGATAATTCTTTCAAGATTATTTGTGTTGATTACGGAACTGAGCCACTACGAATCATTGCCCAGATTTTAGCTCGATTCGAACGTCACATTTTTTGTTCACAAACGCAGACGCTTATGTACATGTGATGTGCACACGTCTCTATTGACTGGTAACATGACATGTTATTAGCGTAGACTGCACTAAGAGAGTGCTGCTGCTGATAATTTTCGGACAAATGTTTACGTATTCAAAGGGATAAAAGGGCTAAACAAAACTGAACGAAAGTTGTTCGTGCTGCAGGGTCGAAGTTTTAATCTCCGACCCCATTGACCAGTTAAAATGACCAACCTTTGGATTCGAGATTAACGGCCCCATCGGTTGCCCTAATAAGTTAAAGCTAAAGTCAAAATTTGAACTTTCAAACTTAATTTGAAAATTGATTTTAAGATATTTTCAACGTGGTTTCTTTTTCAGCACTGGTTTTTAAGTTGCTAAAAACACATATATAAAAATTTTATCTATAAATTAATTTTTATTTTTTAATAAGTCGTTTTGGCTTATTAGGAAATATGGACAACCGATAAGGCTGCAAAATTCAGTTTCCTCCTTAATCCTCGTTGATTAATCTATAACCTCTCCTTGTCTCGTTTGACAAAAATAAATTCCAGCTTTAGGGGTTCAAAGTTTTAATCTCCGACCACCCTTCGAACTCAAAGAAATCTGGCTCTAGGGGTTCGGAGTTTTAATCACCGAACCTCTTGACCTAGTTAAATTGACCGACCTTTAGAATCACAATTAAAATTCAGTTCCCTCCTTAATCCTCGTTTATTAATCTCCTAACCCCACCTCATCTTGTTTGAAAAAAATCAATTTTTTTTCAGCCCTAAGGGTTTAGAATTTTAATCTCTGAACCCCTTTGAACCCACTCAAAAAAAATAATCTGGCCCCAGGAGTACGAAATCACGATTAAAATTCCCTCCTTAATCCTCATTGATCAATCTCTGACCCCTCCTTGTCTCGTTTGGGAAAAAAATCCGGTCCCAGGGGTTTGGAGTTTCAATCTCCGTCCCCCCTAACGCACTAGGAAAAAAAAAGGTTGATTTGACCCATTCATTACAAGGACGAATTAGAAAAATGTCATTACTATTCACTATATCAGTTAATTATTTCTAAAATTTTGTAAAATTGGAATAATTTCATCGTCATCAAGTTTTCTGTCAACTCCATCAATTTCTATCATGAATAATAATGATATTTTTTTTCTAATTCAACATATAATGATATGAATCAAATGAAAAATAGAAAGGGGCCGACCATAGGGGTTCGGAGTTTTAATCTCCGAACCCCCTAAACTCCCTCGAAAAAAGAATAGTTCGACGTTACTTATATATGGGCCTGTTAGCCCAGCCCAATATAATTTCGGCGCCACTGAACCACTACTAGAACTAGCACATTTTAGTCCCACCTCGCCTGCTAAGCGAGAAGAGATGACCTGGGAGGTGTACAAATAGGTGGGCTGGGCAGTCGGTGTAGAGCATGGAGCTGCGTGGTGAGCACAAGACGAACTATTCTTTCGCCTTTTACTAAAGAATACCGTGTGCGCGTCACATCAAGCAGCATACCTTTATTTTTGGAGGGCGCTTCTCCTTGTCAGGAAAGGCCCAACAATTCCAATCTTTAAAAATTCTGCTCACAATTTAACTGTAATTCACTCACAATCTGTTTAAAATTCTTGTAATTTACTCATAATCTTGCATTCTAAGGGCTCTTCTTTTACATTCTAAGGGCTTTGCTATTTGCACCAGAAACGAACAAATTGAACATTCTAAGGGCTTTGCTATTTGCACCAGAAACGAACAAATTGAACATTCTAAGGGCGTACTCAACAAGAAGGCAAGATTGTCCATTCAAGAACAGGCCTTAGCCTCAAACATTGGAAGAACTACAAAGGCGATCGATGTCGGTGTCAGGTACACCGGCCAGTTGACAGCGACGAGCACAGGGTTCATGACCGGAACGCCGCCGTCATCCGAGAGTTCCAGCGGCGTGCCGTTGAGCAGCATCGTCTTGCTCTGGAGGTCGCCGTCCTTGGCCGTCAGGTGGTACTCCTCCCTCCTCGCGACGTCGCTCGACGGCTTGCGCCCCAGCCATGAAACCGCTCTTCGGAGGCTGTGGGAGAAAGAGGTGTGCTTCTGGAGTTTGGCTGTTTTATCAAGGCTGACATTGATGTCATTCTGGAGGGTGACGTTGTATCCGGTGGTATTGCTCAGGTTGATCAACAGGAGGGTGATGCCTTGCTGCATTTTGAAAATAAGATTGTTTCAGATTCTTACATGGAAGAGTGGCTAATCTAGACATTTACCCCACTTGAATTTAACATGATGTTTACATGAAAATACGGTAATTTTCGGTCATAGCAAAACAGTCACTGGTAACGGGAACGCCATAATTTGCAAAGTCAAGAAAAGAAAAAAAATGTGTGCAACTTGTACCTGCTCTTTCCTGCAATGAGCATAAGCACGCAGTCTACGCGGCGCATTGATATCAACTGAAAGAACTTCCCTGCCCATAAGCCGATGCCATAGTAGAGCACTGGGAACAAAAGAAGGTTTAAACAGTGAAAACTTTGTACTGTAAAATGCTGCAGTAAAGTCTAAAGATGTAGCCTTGCCTATAGTAATCAGGATTTGGCAAAAAAGTTTGGGTGTCAAGTAGACCATAGTGGCCACCAATCAGAGTCTGCCTGCAGAATACTTTTGTATTGTACTTAGATGCCATTCCAAGTTGATCGAGATACCTGTTTACATTGAAAAACCCATCAAAAATTCTTGCTGCCAGAAGATGCTAGAGTATACCAGAGTGTAGCTGTGAATTTATTTTGGTGTGTGAACGCATGTGATTGTGAAAGTTCATGAGAAAATCTCATATTGAGAGCTAACCAGATGCTATTGATGAAAGTGTTTGACACAAGTTCACCGCCATTGTTGAATACACCTCCGCTTTCGCTGACCCAGGCAGAAGCCCATGTTCCATGCCTTTGAAGGGTGAGTTGCATATCCCTATAAGTATCTTCTGAACGGTCCAAGTACTTTGGATCTAATATCTTCCTTATAAGGTGGGCATCATTCCCTGAAAACATGGTGTCACCATCGAAATTTTGCTTATTAATTACAAAAAATGGCCTATTTCTGATCAAATTAAAAGGACTCAAATCCAACACTAAAGATGTTCTTAATGTGAGTAAGAAAAGAATAAAGGCCTGCAAGAAACTCATGATTTGGCATTTCAGAAAACCATAACGCAACTCACCGCTTAACAGGACAGAACCCATCTTTTTTTGGAAAGTTAGAGAGAATTAGTATGATTAAAAAATGCGAAACAAGTAAAGTCCTGACTATAAAATTCTTGGGTCATTCCCGCAAAACGTCAAGCTACAGCATCGAAGCACTGAAATGATTTTTCGGATGCCATTAGAGCAAAAGTAGCATATCACATACCACCACCAAGATTATAAATATGATGCGTCAAAGCACTGACAACGCCATGACCAGAAGTCTGAAGTAGCTGGGTGTACCACTGCTGATCAAAGAATCCTCCAGGGGCTAACAGGGATGGTTGGGAGAGTGGTGCCTTATACAACTGTTGAAAGATGGATTTAAGTTCAATTGCATCCTTTCCATAAAGTGTAGCATCGACTCTTGCCCCAATTCCATGCCCGCTCAATTCATTACCTGACAAAACAAGAAATGGCACTAATGAGGCTCACATTCGCTCACCTTACTTCATGTACCAGAACTCCGAATAAAAGGTAACGCGATATTAAATGACTAAGTATAAAACAAAATAATACAACAGATTACCATATTCCCATGAGTCAACTGGATATCCCTTTGAGATTGTGTATTTTACAAAATCATATGCATTTGTAGAGTTCCATTTGCCGGCCCAGAAAGAACGACGGACATTGTACCTCCCATAGAGTGCATTCAGACCAAATGTGATAATTGCACTGGAGATAAATGTTTTTAACTCCCATTAGCTAGCTCTAATAAACAAGTATAAGTTGCATGATTGATGCAAAAGAAGATTTTGGAACTTCATGCAGAAAATGAAAAAAATATATGCATAATTTTTGAGGGAAACTTTTTATGCATAACAGTTCTCTATACCATAATGTCATGTAGTTAAGTACTCACCCTGTTTTTTGGAATAGACCATTCAGTTTGTCCCACCTATCCATGCTTAGACAACCATCTGAGAAACCAAACAAACCATTTGACATGTTTGTGAATGGGATGCATGGACTGTTTGTACCCACATCATAAACAACTCGGTCTTGCAAAGAGCCTCCCAGTCTAATCCTCAAATTATCAAATGCTGCAGAGAGAACAGAAAAAAAAGAGAGACTGTGAGACATTTAGGGAATCAATCAACTTATCATTGCAATTGAATAGGCATCCTGCAAATAAACATAAATGTATCCACCGATATTAAATTTAACTACATATGGTGCTGCCGTGCAGATAGTATCATGTCAGAATTTGAGGAGTAATTTATTCTGCTGATAATTGATACAACGCAGATAGTAGGAGATAAGAATTAAGAACTTCTTTGGAATATCATCTCAAAAGAGACTATACAAAATCTTTGCAATGGAAATTTTGTAGGGATCAGACTAAAAATAGAAATTGCATTCTTGCAAACTACAAAACTAAAGTAGACGTGCTTTCTACGCTGCAACAATGTTTGAATAGAAAAGGACTACTGCATCAGAGCATGTGTGTTTGCAATTCTTTTTTATCTTTACGGCATCAGTCACCTATGTACCAAAGTTCTACACTGAGAATCCATACAAACCCAACACGAAATGATTAATATGGAATCAGTAATCAGCCAATAAATTCCAAGTACATACCTTGAATGGCTTGAGCCAGGAAGGGGTGATCCAAATCCTACATGAACCAGTTGGTGGAACACCAAATGAGAAGTAAACCCATGAACCAATGCGCAATAACAGCATATAAAAGTAGTACTACAAGGGAAGAGCATAACAATACCAAGTTTAGAATTGACGATTGGCCCCATGGACACTGATTATAGTTACACTTCTCTGGTGGCCACCAATCAATTGTAGCACATATATAATTTTTATTCGTTTCAGCGATTTTTGTCGATCCCTTAACTATGACCGTCGCTTCCTCTGGCTGCTGAGCCCAAGCCCAATGAGGAGCATGCAGACATATGAACACAAGCAGCAGCAGCCTCGCCTCCATGCTTCCCACCTATAACAAAAAAGGGCAAAATCACGATCAAAATGTGTGCTATGCTCTACAAGAGTATCCAATTTCTTGGAAGATTATGATTTTTTTAAAAAAAATCTTTTGTGGGGATTGGAAGATTACGAGCTGATGTGAAAAGTATCCATAAATTTCACCAGAACTCTCCGAATTCAACAAGGCAGGACATAATAAGCAATGGTAACTGAATTAACCGGTCAGATATAGCAAGAGAAAATACTTATCAGTGTCCAAGAAAGATTCTGTTTTTTTTCACTTAACACAAAACATGCCATTTCTAACCTGGAAAAAGACGCGGAGACCCCACACTTCCAAGCTCACATCTGCAAGACAAAGATGCCGAGATCCCACCTCCTTCGCCAATATTCCGGCGCGGCGGCGGCGATACTCTCCGTCCCTTCCCGGCGGAGCGCGAGGGAGGGCCGGGAGATCCGGTAGTTGGCCGCGGCGGATTCGAAGCTCACGGGGCCCAATCAGGCCGCCATTTCTTGGCTCCCAGGGTGGGTAGTACTAGCTCGGTAGCTAGAACCGGAAGAAGCTGCCTTTTTGGGATGCAGGTGGTGATGCTGTCGCTGTAGCCTGTAGAGCAGAGCACGGCAAAGCTGCCGAGCTGCTTCTTGGAGGAGCAACGTGGCATTGCGAGAGAATAACAGCAGGTATATCTTGATGTGAGTGCCCTCTACTATACTTTCTTCGTCTTAAAATAAACTAATTTTATATTAAATGTAACATATCGTAAAACATATTCAGATTAATCGTACTATGATATGTCATATCTAATATGAGATTGATTTATTTTGAGAAGAAAAAAATATGCCGCAGCAGAGTTGCTTGTGTCGGTGAATTTGTGTCTGATTCAGGTGATGTTGTGTGTGCGATGCGACATGTCGTTGACTGTTTAAGTGAAGTACTATCTCCTTCTGCTCATAAAAGATAAACTTAAGCCCTGTTTAGTTCCAAACTTTAAACTTCAAAATCCATCACATCGAATGTTTGGATACATGCATGAAGTATTAAATGTGGACGAAAAAAAAATTTAATTATACAGTTTGCGTGTAAATTGCGAGATGAATCTTTTGAGCCTAATTGCACCATGATTTGACAATGTGGTGCTACAGTAAACATTTGCTAATGACGGATTAATTAGGCTCAAAAGATTCGTCTCACAGTTTACAGGCGGAATCTGTAATTTGTTTTGTTATTAGACTATATTTAATACTTCAAATGTGTGTCCGTATATCTGATATGACCTGATGTGACGTTTTTTTTCAAAATTTTTTTAATCTAAACACGGGCTTAATACAAGATTTACATCAATGACTAGCATTGTAAAAAAAATCAGAAGAAAGTTAAAAGAAATCCGGTGAAGTTTCAGGATTCCATGTCACGGAACACCAGCTTGTGAAACTTGGAACAGAGCAAAAGCGATTACTATAGTAGTGGTGAGCGAAACTAAAACAGCCTAAGGTCCCGTTAGAACATTCAATAAGGATAAATATTATACATACAAAACAAGATAAGTCAATAACATATAATTAATTAAATTTAATTATTACAAACTTAAAAAATAAATTTATTTGATTTTTTACAGTAATTTTTATGTAAAAAGTTTTTGCATAAAATATATATTTTAATAGTTTAAAAAATATGTTAATAAAAATCGAAGAATAATTTAAATTTTGTTGGAGTTTAGATGAAAACAAGGCTGCGGGGATTAGAGCAGCTCGACAGCGACAGGGCGCCCACCACGAGCAAAGAGAGTGACTTGCTCGTGTCCTGTGTCAGCTTTTTTTAAGGGGGCATTTAGCGATTTATTATTTTTAGATTTGGTATTTATCGTTTCGTTATATTTGTGTTGATGATATATAAGTTTTTATATGTTTATGACATTTAAATTCGGATATCAAATCGTTAATTGCTATATCTTATATCTAAGAATGATAAATCGTTAAATATTTTTTTAATACCTCAACGTAACCACGTTGCGATATAGTATCCAGACTCCAGTACAGTACGATATTTATCGCCGCCTACGCCTACCTGTAGCAACCGCAAGCAGTTCAGTTCACCAGTAATATTCTCCCAAAAATGTCGATATTGTTAGTTGCACAGCCACGATACGGATGCAACAGCGAGGATTTGTTGAAGAAAGCACTAGACGAGACCAACCGAACGAGGAGACGGACGCGGCCTCGTAAAGCTTACTGAAAAGCCTAAGCCGTATGTATACGTGCCAAACCACCACACAAGGCAACCGTACGACACAAATGACATGCGACTGCGCAGCGGCGCCGCCCCAACTATTCGTATTCGTAAGCCCTCCAGTTCAGTCTATAAGCACGGCGAGAAGGCGGATTCCTCTATGACTAAAGTTTTATCAGTATTGTCGCGCATATAAGAAAACAAAAATGATCGAAAATGATATTATTATTATTTTTAATTATTTTTTTTAAAAAGTTCAAAGATGGTTAAACAATTCAACTATTTAATGTCAACTTTAATATGATGCTGATAAAAATTAAAAAAACCTAAATTTTAAAAACATTAACCATCAGTAAAGATATTATTATATTTGTTTTGCGAAAACGATTTCAGTATATCCTCCTTTTCCTCAGTCCTCGCCTCGATCAACTCCACCCACAAACAGCGCTGGGCCGGTGAGGCCACGGCGGCGGGCGGCGGCGATGGCCGGAAGGGGGCTACTAGTCCGTATGTAGAGCTACAAATCGATCGGTTCTTTCCTTTGGTACTAGTCCGTCGGCTAATCTGATATTGCCTCACAAACAAACCCCATGAGTTAACTGTGTTTTGCACACTGAAGATTGTGGTCGAGCGATGACCATGGACGACCTCTTGCAAATGCAAGTACGATGAAACAGATGAACATCGGAAAACACGCACTTTTGGCAGCTGAACAACAGAAACATGGGCCTTAATTTGCTTGTATGGTACTTCCAAGTGAGGTAGTCCATGATATAGACAAATAAGTTTCTGAATCTATCTATCTATTATATTATTATTAAACTGATCGACCCCTACCAGTGTATTAATCTACAAAAATTAAGATTGACATTCGTATGTACAATTTACCGGATCTATCCTCTTCTACTAACTTTACAAAATGGAAGGGAAAATGTGTTGACCAAAGATGTCAACTACTAAGCATAGTCAATTGCAAATCGGCCGGTTGGTTTGCTTCTCTCCAAGTATGGTAGGTTCGAGCCCTACTAAGCCCATCTGACCTGCTTAATCAATGACTCCGGTAGTCACCTGAACCACTCTCTCGGATAGCCCACAGCCTCTCTTCTGGATGCGAAAGAAGATTCGATCAACGTACAAGGTTTGCCTTCTTGTGAGAAGGTGAATTGTGTTCTCAGTACAAAAGGAGTCTTTGAGAAGGTTCAGCGGGTCTGAAGAGAGAGAAGATCATATTAAAACAGTTCAAAAAAGACATCACGTTTTGTAAAGGCTAAAAATTCCCATATTAATCGAAGAAAAAGAAAAAAAAGTCCAAGAAGAAATACAATCTAAAAAATAACTAAAATTCAAAATTTAAAATAAGCAATATTGAAAAAAAAAGTCCATATATGAACCCAATATGTGATTAATTAAAATTCAAAATAAAACATAAAAAATAATGAAATTAGAAAAAGAAAAAAGAGACTTCAAGTAGGAATACAATCTAAATAATAATTGAAATTCAGAATTAAAAATAAGCAATATTAAAAAAAAAGTCCATACAAAAACCCAATACGTGATTAATTAAATTTGGAATAAAAAATAAAAAATACTAAAATCAGAAAAAAGAGAGTTCAAGAAACTCACATTAATCGAAAAAAAAGAAAAGTCCAAGTAGAAATACAATCTACAAATAAATAAAATTCAGAATTAAAAATAAGCAATATTAAAAAAAAAGTTCATATAAGAACCCAACACGTGATAAATTAAAATTCGAAATAAAAAATTTAAAATTTAAAAAATTCTGAAATTAGAAAAAAAAGAGAGTTCAAATAGGAATACAATATAAAGAATAACTAAAATTCGGAATTAAAAATAAGCAATATTGAAAAAAGAGTCCATATAAAAACCCAATACGTGATTAATTAAATTCGGAATAAAAAATAAAAAAATTCTAAAATCAGAAAAAAAAAGAGTTTGAGAAGGAATAAATTTTAAAATAGCTAAAATTAGAAATTAAAAAAGAATATTGAAGGAACAATTCATCTCAAACATAACACAACTATAATTAAAATTCAAAATAAAAAAATAAAATAAAATTCTAGATTAGAAAAAGGAAAAAGAGAGTTTCAATGGAAATACAATTTATAAATAACTGAAATTCGGAATAAAAATAAGCAAATTTGAAAAAATAGTCCATATAGAAAAAAGAGAAAAGAAAAATAATACAATTAAAAAATAACTAAAATTCGAAATTAAAAATAAGTAAAATCGGAAGAAAAGTCCATACAAAACCCAATATATGATTAATTAAAATTCGCAATAAAATAAAAAAAATCTAAAATTATAAAAAGAAAAAGAAGAATTCGAGTAGGAATACAATTTTGAAATAAATAAAATAAATAAAAATGATTAATGAAAGAAACAACATATGTAGACTACAGTACGAGGTAAAATTTATAAAATAAATTTTGAAAATTTTTAAAAAAGTTCAAGTTTCATAAATAACAAAAAAACAAATTAGAATGAAAAATATTGAATGTTGAAAGAACAATCCATCTAAAACACAACGATAGTAAATGAAAGTAAAGTGAAGAGAAACAACGGACCCACGAAGAAGTAGGGTGACAGTGGTTGATGGGATATCTAAAACTGTAAACGAAACCTCAAAATTGATTATATTCGATTTTTAGAATCTCAATGACGATTAAAAGGAGGGACAGTAGACATGTCATTAAACAGCTCAGTCACAAACAGTTGGCAAGACTTTTAGAAGTAAAAAATGAACCCCAATAATAATCATTTTTGATTTTTAAAATTCCCAGTGACACTAAAGAGGAGAGACAGCGGGTGAGCCGTGGAGGAGTATAGCAACGATATTTAACGGGACTTTCAAAAATTATAAAAACAAAACCCAACAATATAATAAATTCTAAAAACTAAAAGGTCTAATTTTTGAAGGTTCCAAAGATGATGAATAGAAACTGTGGTTGTAGTAGGTTACGCAAACAAATAAAGAAGTAAGGGATAATGACTGGTATGACTTTTAAAAAATTATAAAATTAGAAATCTCGAGATGATAAGGTTCGATCTTTGAAAGTCATAAAACAACGAGATGGTTATTTTATAAATCTTAAGTAAAATCATATGAAAAGATATATAATTTTGTAGATACTAACCACGTAATTACGCGGGTCATCAGCTAGTTTCTCTAACAATGCCTTTCTTATTTCTTCAGACTAAACAACTTGTGCAGCAGTATTGATTCCTCCCATCTTCACTCCACCTTATCAGGCTCCAGTCACGCACAGTAGCGGACAGTACACGGCTAGCTTGAACTCCTAATCTCCAACCCGCTTTGACCAATTGAAATAATTTTTTGAGGAAAATAAATCTGGCCCCGGGGGTTCGGAGATTAAAGGAATTGGTTCGGGAAAAAAGAAACCCTCATTGCCTTTATTATTTCTTCCATTACAGCGGTGTTGACATTTTGCAGTACAGGGACTGAACTCGTTTTAATCTCCAACCCGATTTGAACTTGTTTTGGGGAAAAAAATTAGGGCTTGTGGGGTTCGGGAATTCGTTCAGAAAGAAAAAAAAAGAACGTCGAGGAGCAAGGCGCTGATGATGGGCCTCTCTGATGGGCCGAGTAGGCGCTGCCGTTCGCCATCCATTCAATTCAGTGTTGGCTTTGCATCTCTCCATAATCTCATTGATAAATCAATTGAGAACTACGGGTTCTGATCTCCAAGAAAATATACGATTATATGC
The DNA here is from genome assembly GCA_008326285.1 of Oryza officinalis. Lineage (NCBI taxonomy): Eukaryota > Viridiplantae > Streptophyta > Magnoliopsida > Poales > Poaceae > Oryza > Oryza officinalis. The sequence continues at coordinate 11,438,130 of BDMV01000003.1, read as the reverse complement.
ACATAGATAATCATACTTTACACATGTTAAGATGCTGCTCAGATTCAAGCCACTGACTAGGAAATGGGGGTAAAAAACACCATCCATCTGAAGTCTGAATAGTATACTGTTCATTGTTTCAATGAGTCTAGACATTCTTTTTTTGGGGAAAAAAGGGGGCTTATTTCTCCTCGCTAAATTACACAAAAAGGAGGTGTTGTCTAGCCATTTGTGAATTTGGAGATGCCTCTGAGGCATTAAACATTGCTCTGTTTTGCCGCTCAAGTGAAGAAGAAAATATTGCGCCAAACTTCAGAAAATATTGCTCTATTCGCTGACGAAGGATGTGTGTAAAATGGCAAAAGAAAACAACAAAAACAAGTCTTTGATGATAACTCATGGTAGAGAAGTATCAGAAATTCAATCGCCGATGCCTTTCTTCTTACTACTTCAGTGCCTAGAACTTGTGCCGGCATCTTATCAGTGTTCATGGACAGCAGTGAGCCAGTGACTCCATTGCCTAATCCCATTTTTTGCCTCATGAACAAAGCCCATTATCAATGAAGATTCTGGAGCGACGATCTCTTACAATGCTCGAATTGGCGTTTCTGTTTTTTCCGCGTTGATTAATCTTTGACCCCCTTCTTTTTTGAAAATAAAATCGGACACATGGGTTCGGAGTTTTAATCTCCAAACCCCCCCAACTCGTTCAGGAAAAGAAACGCGTGGCAATTTTCCCAAGAAACATAGGTGGACACGGTCAAAAGAAGAATCATGGAGCAATGTCATCACTCACTATATCAGTATCACATAATCACAACGACAACGCACGCTGGATGGACACCGCCAGATCATTTACATTTTTTACAAAGGAAACTGTTCGTCTTCAACGTAAGCCTCCACTCTGTTTGCTTGAGCACAGCAACATTGCAACAGGGCAACTGCTTGCTTGAGCATGGTGAAGGCAGGTTACATATGGTGGTGTGATGCTTCGTTTGGATCTGTACAACTACTGACTGAGCTACAAACTGGTGTTTTCGTTCGTTCAAAAAAATAAATAAATACAAACTGGTGTTTTCTTAGGGAACATTATCAGGTTTCATAGACAGCAGCGATGGTGCCGGTCACTGTTGTTGAGATCAGGCAGTACAGGTCTAGCTTCAACTCGTTTTAGTCTCCCAATTCGCTTTGAACTGAAATCATTTGGAGGGAAAAAGAAAACAGGAAATCTGGCCCCAGGGGGCCAGACTGAATTCGTTTGGAAGAAGACAGAAAACCCGACTAGAAGCAAGACGCTGATGATAGGCCATTGGGCCTCTCTAATGGGCTGAGTAGGCGCTGCCGTTTGCCCATCCATTCTCTTATCTCACTGCGCCGCTAAATCACTGAAGCATGATGCCATGTTAAGATGCTGCTCAGATTCAAACCACTGGCTAAAAAGTGGGATAAAAAACACCATCCGTCTCAAATTCTCAAGTCTGAACAGACAGATGAGCTGATGCGCCGTGTCATCTATCTATAGATGGATGAGTACTCCTTTCTCCCAAAATAAACAAACCTCTTGTATATCACATTCTAAGTTTATTTATTTTAGAACGAAGAAAATAAAAGTCATATATGGTCGTTGTTGACTCGTTGTACAGAAAATGTATTGTTGTGGAGGAACTTGTGCGCCAAAGTGCGTGCGTACGTACCAACCCAACTACTCCATTCATTCCAATATATAAAAATTTAATACTGATCTAGATTTGTAGTATTATGATATGTTTCATCCAATATTAAATTGTTATACTACAGAACAAAAGGAGTATTGTCTTAATGTAAGCTCTCCGGTTCTGCAAGCACATCGAGAAAGCAGATTCCGGTCCTACTGTCCTAGTGGGGTTCGGAATTTTATCTCCAAACCCCTTTGACCATCGTTTTTATCAGCAATAACTAGCATGGTGACCCAAGTAATTGTAAGGCTAGATTTAATATATAATATTTTATTGTTAAAGGACAATTTAAATGAGCACACTAAATTATTGATGACCTTAGCAATCAAGACAAAAATTACATAATTAGCACGGTCATGACTTATACTGTTGTGGATATGAGAATACCTATTTTCCTATATATTATTATCCCTACACACTTTTGTCGTCTCTTTGCTCACCTGTTAGCCATCTCTCCTCTTATTTGTCATCAGTGCCAAAAAACCGAATCTTGTCATCTCTAGGGTTACACTCATCCGCCCGCTACCCCTTCATTGCCACATTAAAAGATCAAATCTTATTATTTTCGGAATTATGTTATTATAGTTTTTAAAATTTCTGCAAGTTGCCCCTTCCTACTCTTTCACCCCTTTGCTTGCCTACCCATCATTACTCTTATTCCTTGTTATGGGCACTGTAAAAGTCATCATCCCAAAGATTAAGTTGCTACCGCCTTACCTCTTTGTTGCCCCTCGACTCGTCCTCCTATGGCAACCGCTAACTCCCTACTTCTTTGTCGCACCTCCATTCGCCTACCCGCCGCCCTTCTCGTTCATTATCAAAGACACCTTACAAAATCAAACATGTTCTATCTAAATAGAACATTATAGTACTATATTATTCGTTTTAGATATTTTTTCTTGTTGTCCAAAAACAAACTTGTTTCTGTCGAAAGATAGCCTTCTCTTGTTAGAAACGGAATGTGTGTGTATTAATTTTTTCAAAAACTAAATCCCCTTACAGATCATCCCTTGAGGGCTACTCATAGGTTTACAACCCTAATAGTTAACCCTATGGTCCTTTGATGAGAATGTTTACAGTTATATTCTAGTCTTTAGCATGCTTAACTGGCTATTGGGCCCCGATAGGCCGTACTTGGGCCGCCAGCTAGGCTAGTCCTTGGAATCGGTGGCTTTGCCTTGTTCGGACATGCCTAGCCATGCCTAGCATGGCTTCGCCACCGGCCATTGCGCTTCGCTATGACGTGGGCTTTGCTTGGCCGCGTTGCGCTTTGCCTTGCTTCGCCATGCTTCGCTTGCAAAACCTGTTAATTGCTTAGGTAGGACGGTCGAAGGGCCTCCTAGCCTGCCTCATACATTTCTTTTTTCAATGGTTGGCCGTTGAAAACCAAACACGTTGTCTTAAATATGTACTTAATAGCAACCACTATTTTCCTTCTCCTTCGTCACCTCTTCATTCGCCTGTCCACTGCTACAAATCAAACATGCACCTTATAAAATCAAGCATGTTCTGTCTGAATAGAACATTATGGTACTGTATTATTCTTTTTAGATATATTTTCTTTTTTTATATGGTTGGGATTGAAAACCAAACACATTGTTTTAAATATATACTCAATGACAACCGTTACCTTCCTATTTCTTGGTCGCCTCTCCATTCGTCAGCCCACTGCTACAGAATCAAACATGTTCTCTTTTAACCAAACGTTATGATACTATGATTTTCTTTTTAGATACTTTTCTTTTTTCTTATGGTTGACGTTGAAAACCAAACACGTTATCTTAAATATGTATTCAATTAACCGTAAGTTCAGCACTGACAAAAAATGATCCAGTGACATGCCTTGCTCCTGTACTTCTGTACTTCTTTAGCTGGTTTCTTGGTTTTCCTATGTGCACGCATACTGCATGCACTACTAGAAAAACCCTCATATGCACTGCTAGAAAAACCCTCATATTGACCTTTTTTCACCTCCCGCGAGATAAAAAATAGAAAACCGACACCTTTAAACTTCTATAAGTACCGGTTTTTTTAAAAAACCAACACCAATACTATTAGTACCGGTTTTTAAAAAGAACCGATACCTATAATATATTATAGGTATCGGTTTTATTAAAAAACATCACCTATAATATATTATAGGTAGCGGTTTTATTAAAAAACCGGCACCTAAGAATCGAGCCGAGCCGGCAAGAGGATGAGCCGAGCCGGCGGGGCCCACCACGAGAAGATAAGGGCGCCACCACCTCTAGTCTCCAGATCGATCTCGTCGGTCCCTCTCTCTCTCGCTTTCTCGGTCCCTCTCTCTCTCGCTTTCTCTCTCTCACTCTCCGATATTGGTGGCCCATTGGGAGGGAAGGCGGCAGCGACGCCCTCCCCTCCGCCAGATCGGCGGGAGGGGAGGCGACGACAGCCCGGCGGTCTCTCTATCATGCTCTCCATCAGTCCACGTCGGCGGCTCGGTGGGAGGTGAGACGACGGCGGCCCAGCGGCGCCAGCCCGGCGGCTCCGGCGACACTCTCCCCTCCGCCAGATCTAGGGGAGGGGAGGTGGTGGGAGGGGAGGTGGCGAGGCCGAGGGGCGACTAGGGTTCCGGAGGCCACGCAGGGCAGCTTAGGTGACATCAAAGGTCAGTCCCCCCCCATCGTCCTCCCTACTCCTCTCCCCTCTTCCTCGCTGTCCTCTCTCTCGCCGTCCTCTCTCTCGTTGATCTCGTCGTCGGGATGGCAGCGGTGGCCTCTCCTTTCGTGAATGTATCTGCAAATGCATCTGTGAATGTTTGATGTGAATGTATCTTTGAATGTTTGTGATGTGAATGTATGAATTTGTGATTATCTGATAACTTGTCTAATTTTCTTTTAGATTTTTTTATTTTTTTTGGCTTTGAGGCATCGGCTCGAATTGAGCTGAGCCAAGCCGTCTTTTTTTTTTACGATCCATACACCTCAAAGGTGTCGGTTCTTGAACCGGCACCATTGACGATACTCATAGGTGCCGAAAGTTGGGTGTCGGTTGTAAATCCGGCACCTATGTGGGGTTGGCAACCGACACCAAAAAGATTTTGTGCAGTAGCGATGCATGAGACTACATGAGTCAGGACAACACATAACAGCTAGCACCTACGGAATTACAATAGCTAATCCAAGTCTAGCACGGATTGTTCCACTCGGGAGGCGATTCCGATTTTTTTCCTAGCCAAAATTGACCGGTCTATTCCCTATTCAATTCTTTCTCTATTTCTCTAAATACTTTAAATACAATTATATCTCGTATACCTCATGATATCAATCAACACCGTTATAATTTAGACCGATCATTATCTAACAGTTTATATTGTTTTTCTTTTTTTATTAATATGGTAATTTCTAGGCCTCTAAACGAACGTGATGAATTTTTTAAAGTTATCTTAATAATACTAGCAAATATGCCCGTGCGTTACAATGGTGAAGATGATTTTAATTATACATCCATACTTTATATATATAGCTTAGTAGATAAGTTGATGTGATCAATGGTGAAGGTGTAAAAGGAGCAATGGTGAGTGAGTAGGGGTGAAAATGGTCATGGATATTCCCGATCGACCAAAGCTCGTTTTAGATTTTTACCGACCGAGCAATGTGGAAATGGTTATCGACAAAAATGAAAATGGTTATCAATGAAAATTAAATGGAAATGGTAAAAAAATGGAAATAAAAACGGAAACGATTTTGTTGCTTACCGACCTTTTTTACTTTTACCGTATTACTATGGTAATTACCATTTTTATATTATGGTAATTACCGTATTTCTTAATACACTAATATTTATGGTCTATTTATTCATTTGACCCATAGTTTAGAGGCCTATCAACTTATCAACCAAATTCCTAATTCGAGTACAATGTTAAAAGAAGATAATTTAAAATTTACATAGTGAACCTTCAATTTATTTTATTATATAATATTATATAATTATCCAAAGTTAAATGTGTGATTTTACAGTTCAATGTTTCCAATATTTATTATCAGCTTCTGATTGATACCAACATGGTCTCGTTCGTATAGTTTGTTTTTGGTTTTCCGATATATCCGACATCGTTTTCGAGAAAAAAAATGGTTATGGAAATGGTTGAGACAATTTTCAATCGTTTCAAACTGTTTTCATCCCTTCTAGTGAGCAGGGAGCAGAAGCCACCAGATCCATCAAAGTCCCTTTTACTAATTCATTTTTACATTCGCATAGTGTTGAGCTTTTAAAAAAATTATATGCCGCCATAAACTAAAATCTTAAACCATATAGACACACATGCATGCATTTCTTTAAAAAGAGGAAAAACCAAGACGCTTCCTGAGTTCCATGGGCATTAGTTGGGATGATGTTAGACATAATTGATGAATGAAATATACTCAAAAAATAATGACATTAAATACAATTAACTTTGGTCAAAAAAGTTAATTCCATATCGTGCTAAATAATTTCTGCTGACTCCATTACATAGAAATAATTTAATATGAAGAAGTAAAAATTAACTCAATTTTCAGCAATTTTTAATGGCTCGAATAGTGCTTAAACTAATTCTATAAATGAGAAAATAATTTAAATTGACTGAAAATAAATAAAACATAATTAGGCCCATGTTGGAAGCCAGCCGAAAGGCCCATGTTGGAAGGCAAGAGCCGTCGGATGCGATCCAACGATTAATATTGCTTGTGACTTGAACAAAACATTGCTGCCCTGTCGAATCCCTAACCCTAGATTCATTCCCCTTCCCCAGCCTCTTTCCCCGACTTCTCCGATTTTAATTAGCGAGAGATGCGAGGGCAGCTTGGCGGAGGGACGACGACAAAGCTTGCGCACGCGGACGTGGCTAGTTGATCTCGTGTGCATCTGCACCGATTCCTGCGGAGACGGGTTCGTAGCGGGAAGCCACATGTCTTTCCCTTCTCTCCTCGTTCCGATCCAATTGCTCATACCCTCCTGAAAAGTGAGTGAGACGGAGGGGAGGAGAATCTGGTGGGGGAGACAGTGGAGGAGAGGGAGGTGGGAGCCGGGGTGCAGGGCGCTGGCCTGGAGCACATAGAGAAGGACGCCGTCCTCCTCTTGGCCAGGTCCTGTGCTTGCTCTGCTTGCGATTCTTCCTGACCTTTTGTTTTTGTCAGTTCTCCAGTTTTCAAATGGGTATCGTTATGTGTTTTTGGTTTCTGTTTCTTTTTCCTATTTTCAATTTGGATTGTCGGGAAAGGGTTTGGTTCACACTTAGATATGTGTATACGGTTCTTCAATTTTTATTCAATTTGATTCATATTCATTTTATGTGTTTCCATTGATCCTTGTCTACGGTCCTTCGATTTTGATTCAGTATGATTCAAATACAATTCGTGTGTTAGATGTGCTGAGATTTGGTCTGAGATTTTTTATAGATCATGTTAAGAATCGTGTTTCGATTGTCTTTGTTTTTTTTACTTATACTGAATCGGGCGATGTCATCTGCGAACGGGAGCAAGGCTCACGGGCAAGGGGATGTGAGCGATCGGATATGGAACCGAGACCAACGTTGCGTGCGGTGATGAGATCACGCGATAAAGCCACGAAGGCGCAGCGACGTACGAAAGCGTCTTGTGACGATAGGTGACGATCGGAAAGTTATGAATGTTTTAAGTAGTTAAGATAAGATAATAGAATAGAATAATAGATAAATAGATAGATTGTCCGTGCGCATGTAACGTACCTCCTCTCATTTCGGCCTCGACCGTCAGCGTCCTCTTCCTGCTGCCGCTTTTGTACATATCAAATCAGTCTTCTTTTCTTTCCCAGGACCTCTAGTACTCCAGTCTTATTGCCTCACAGGTCACAAACCAAGCCCATGCTCAATTCAATAACTGTGTCGTACTGAAGACTCCGAAGCGAGCGACAAACTCTTGCAAATTGCAATGCTCGTATGAGAAATACATAGACGAACATTGGAACCACCAACTTTTGGGAGTTGAACAGCAGAAACAAGTCTGGTGTATTCTCTTTGTCCCAAAATAAATCAACTTAAACATAACCTAGTATAACGAATCTGAATATAAAAATATAAGTTGTGTCACATCGTTATCTAGGTTAGTTTATTTTGGACGGAGAGAGTACTCCCTTTGTTCCTAATTGATTATCATATTACATGACTGCATCAAGACCAAAAAAAACTAATAACTCTCCTATACTACATTTATTACAGCAACAAACTCGATGCATAAATCATCCTCACTATTTCCTAGCTAATAACAAATCAAAATATTATATGTTGGTTTTAAATACTTGTATACATGAATGCATGCATTAATGTTCATTTATTTCAATGTACAAATAATGATAAACTTAGTGAATGACCACAAATATGATGATCATTTGGAAATTTCCTCAAAAAAATTATATGATGATCAATTAGGAACGAGGGAAGTACTATTTAATCCATGCTATAGAGACAGGTTTCTGAAACAATTCACCTTTTTTTTCAGTTGACATTGTGCGGCGCAGTGCAGTCCCTGAACTCGTTTTAGTCTCCAAACTGCTTTGAACTCGTTTTGTAGGGAAGAAACTCAGGCCCTGGGGGGTTCGGAGTTTTAGTCTCTGAATTCGTTCGGAAAAGGAAAAATAAAACGTTGAGCAGCAAGGCGCTGATGATGGGCTAAATCATTTCGCTGCTGATGCCATATGAGAACTGCGGGTTTTGATCTCCTAGGAAAATATGACACATGTTAAGATGCTGCTCAGATTCAAGCCACCGACTAGAAAATGGTGTCAAAAACACCATCCATCTGAAGTTGAACAGTAGCAATGTCCATCGTTTCAATCAATCCTGACATTCTTTTTTTGGGGAAAAAACGAACTTATTTCTTCTCACTAAACTACCGAAAAGAAAGGTGCTGTCTAGCCATTTGTGAATTTGGAGCTCTGTTTTGCAGCTCCAGTGAAGAAGAAAATATCGCGCCAACTTCAGAAAATATTGCTCTGTTTGATGAAAAGTTTCAGACTATCAGTTAAGCCGCAAATGGTGCTGGCAATGGGGGTGTGTGAAAATGGCAAAAGCAAGTAACAAAAACAATGATAATCCATGGTAGAGAAGTCTCTGAGATTCAATTGCCGGTGCCTTTCTCCTTACTTTAGTGTCTAGAACTTGTGCTGGAGTGCATGGCATCCTCTTATCAGTGCTCATGGACAGCATGCAGTGAGTCCGTTGGCTAATCTGATCTTTACCTCATAAACAAAGCCCATTACCAATGAAGATTCTGAAGCGACGACCTCTTGCAATGTTCGTATCTGACGAACTTGCTGAACATTCGGCGTCTGTTAACGACGGATTTTGGTAATCGACTCGGAAAGAAAAGAGGAAACCGAAGCAGAGAGGAAGGATTGAGTTGGAGTCGGACCAGGCTTCGTATCGGACCCAGTAACCGTATCGGACTTGGGGAGTGTTGCTATAAAGAGCGTATCGACCGATACGGATTTGGTTTGGTCATGGGCCGATGCGGCTTGTGAATTGACAGTGTCAACATGGGCTTCGTCTGGGCTCGAAGTAAGCTTCAAGGAAGTTGCCAAATAGAGATAAAGCTCGGTTTTAGGCAATTGTATCTTGTAAATTAGGTAGTATAGATCTAATCTGTGGCTTAAGTCTGCCGCAAGGACTTGTTTGTTAGTTGTAGATAAGATCGTGCCCTACAAGGGTTCTGTTGTAACCTCGGGTATAAATATCCCGATAGTTTGTACATGTAAGCTCTCTCGAATCAATCACACAAAAACCAGTTTAATCTACTTTCGGCGCATCGCCAACCCTCGCAAGAGGTCTTCTTCGACGAGTTCTTGCTTCCTCAGAGCAGAGGTAAGAACTCGTCCCCGACGATCTGCATCGTCGGGGCTAATGTGTTGTTTTAGACACATTAAGCCTCGATGATGTGATCGTCGACTATCATGTTTTGAATAGTTTTGACAGGTATTTTAATTAAGCCTTGCCAGCGGTTTACTCGTTTTAGGGTTTATTGCTGACGATGGTTTAATTCTTATGCTTGGCTAGATTGTTCAATGCATCTACCATCCCCAAAAGCGATCGAAGGCTTGATTTTCTTTATGTTAACTCTCGATCTACATTTTGAGTTGTTATCGACCTTAGTCGTGTTTCGAGGTTTAACCTAAAGCCTGTTTTTGATCGTAATTAAGGATAGAGCCGGGGTTTCAGCCGGTCTTACCTAATGCATGTGATTATTTTATGTTCTTGCATGTGTTTGCCACTTATGCAGGCGGATTGGTAAATATAAATACATTGATTACAGGGTATTCTCAGGATCTCTCTGTGGTTGGCATATTTATATTGGCCGATTGGCTTGTATAAGTTTACACTAGAGTATTAGCTAGTGTATTTATCTTCATGCTACCCTCATCGGCCGATTCCAGTAATTTTCTATAAACATGATCACATGGGCCGATGAGATTAGATCTACTTTATTAGTTCTATCTTATTACTACCTCAAGTAAGCCGATATAGGTTTGCCCTATCAGCCAGGCCTTCACGATGCGACATCGGCCTATCGGCCGATTGGCCATCGGTTCTCACATGGTTTATTTGTTTAATCTTGTTGATTGCAGATCAAATCAACTGGCACGCTCTACTTACGACTAGGCAAACCATTTGGACCTGCACTGGAGTTAAGCAGATCTCCCAGGCCGCCGTTGTAACGCGGAACCCGTTTGGTTGCTGGACGGGTCGAAATTCTGCGCCAACACGCTTTTGGCACGCCCGGTGGGACATCAAGAACACAAGCTTCTCACCAGCAACAAGAACACCTCGAGATGTCGAAGCAGGCCGAGATCGTCGAGGAGAACGTCATTCCTGTGACCGCCGACCAGCTCAGCGCAGAACAAAAAGCTGAGATGGACAGTCTGGTCGCGCAGTTCCAGAATATGTACCTGCAAACATATTCTAGGACTCGGTAGGGCACCTTGATTCAAAAGTCCAAGGTGGGCAGCAGCCCACCCCCACGGCGGCGGCGGCGGCCCAAGGGACCGCGCGTCCGCCGACGGGAACCAAGACGGGCGCGAGCGTGCCGGCGGTAGTCCGGAGCGCGCGCGCGGCGGTGACGCTCCCGGTGGAGGTGGCTGGTTCGACGGAGAGCGCGGCCCTCGCAGACAGCGCCGCTCTCCCTCCCCTGACCGGCGCCATGGCCACCACGGCGTCCAGACGGTGGTCAGGGACTTTGGTCCCAGCGGTGGGTGGCCTACCCTCACCAAAACCAACTACATCGAGTGGACCGCGGTGATGAGGGTGAGGCTCCAAGTGTGGCACATGTGGGAGGCAGTCCGGTACGACGACGTCGACTACGACGAGGATCGGCGGGCGCTGGATGCCCTCATTGCTGCAGTTCCGCCCAAGATGCAGTTCTCACTTTCCCAGAAGCGGACTGCCAAGGATGCCTGGGATGCCATCGCTGCGGCACGCATCGGCAGCGACCGCGCCCGCAGGCCCACACTGCAGGCACTTCGCAAGGAGTGGGAGAACCTGGCCTTCAAGCCAGGTGAGGATGTTGATGACTTTGCCCTTCGTCTCAACACTCTTTTGCAGAAGATGGTGCAGTACGGCGACGACACCTACGACGAGGAGAGAGAGCTGTCGAGAAGCTCTTCCGCTGCGTCCCAGAGAAGTACAGGCAGATCGCTCGCTCGATCGAGTCTCTGCTGGACCTCTCCACGATGTCGATCGAGGAGGCGTTAGGTCGCCTCAAGGTCGTCGACGGTGATGAGCCACAACCTCTCTCGGGGCCTATCACCATTGGCGGGAAGCTCCATCTCACTCGGGAGCAGTGGGAGGCCTCTCAAGGTGATGGGAGGAAGGGGTGTCTTCTTCCTCAACAGGCGGCCGCAAGCCGCGCAAGGCGCGCGGAGGTGTCCAGCTGCAATGGGCGCGAAGACGCGCCGAGGGTGGCGCTCGCAGAGGCGCCCAGGGCGGCGCCGCCGGCAACCACAAGCCGGCACGAGACGACATCTGCCGCAACTGTGGCAAGCTTGGCCATTGGGCCGAAGACTGTCGACAGCCACGACGCGGCCAGGCCCACGTCGCACAGGTGGAGGAGGAAGAGCCGGCTCTGTTCCTGGCACACACAAGCATCGAGCTATCTCCAGCGGCACTGGCCGCAACGGCTTTCCTCCATCTCGACGAGCCGAAGGTACACGCCTTCCTCGGCAACAGCTCCAGCAACGACAAGGCTGATGGGTGGTACCTCGACACCGGCGCCACCCATCACATGACTGGCCGACGGGAGTTCTTCACCGAGCTTAACTCCAGCGTCCGAGGCTCCGTCAAGTTTGGGGATGCCTCCGGCGTGGAGATCAAGGGCGTCGGCTTCGTCACCTTCTTCGCCAAGTCCGGTGAGTACAGGCTGCTTACCGGAGTCTACTACATCCCCGCGTTGAGGAACTCTATCATCAGCGTGGGACAGTTGGATGAAAACGGCTCACGCGTGCTGATCGAGCACGGAGTCATGAGAATTTGGGATCGTCGTCGCCGCCTCCTTGCCAAGGTAACCAGAGGCACTAATCGACTCTACATCCTCAGCGCGCAGGTGGCACAACCAGTTTGCCTCGTCGCTCGTCGGGACGACGAGGCATGGCAGTGGCACGAGCGCTTCGGGCACCTCCACTTCGAGGCCCTGAAGCGGCTCAGTGCCAAGGAGATGGTGCGAGGCTTGCCATGCCTTGATCACGTGGAGAAGCTCTGCGACGTCTGCGTTCTAACGAAGCAGAGGCGGCTCCCCTTTCCCCAGCAGACGAGCTTTCGAGCCAAGGAGCGGCTCGAGCTCGTGCACGGGGACTTGTGTGGCCCAATGACACCGGCCACACCAGGAGGACGACGTTACTTCCTGCTGCTCGTCGACGACCTCTCCCGCTACATGTGGGTGATGGTCCTCGGCAGCAAAGGAGAGGCTGTGGACGCCATCAGGCACGCGCATGCTGCTGCGGAGGCGGAGTGCGGCCGCAAGTTGCGCGTGCTGCGCACCGACAACGGCGGCAAATTCACGGCGGCTGAATTCGCGTCGTACTGCGCTGATGAGGGCATTCAGCGCCACTACACCGCGCCATACAGCCCGCAGCAGAACGACGTCGTCGAATGGCGCAACCAGACGGTTGTGGGGATGCTCGTGCTCTCCTCAAGCAGAGGGGGATGCCGGTATCTTCTAGGGAGAGGCAGTGGTGACGGTCGTCTACATCCTCAACCGCTCTCCTACCAAGGCCCTCGATGGCAGGACACCGTACGAGGCTTGGCATGGGCGCAAGCCGGCGGTCTCCCACCTGCGGGTCTTCGGCTGCCTCGCGTTCGCCAAGGAGCTTGGCCACATCGGCAAGCTCGACGACAGGAGCACCCCAGGGGTGTTCATCGGCTACGCGGAGGGCTCGAAGGCCTACCGCATCCTCGACCCGGAGACACAGCGTGTGCGCACGGCGCGCGACGTAGTGTTCGACGAAGGGCGAGGGTGGGTATGGGACAAGGCGGTGGACGATGGCTCGACCCCGACGTACGACGACTTCACTATCGAGTACGTCCACTTCGAGGGAGCTGGGGGAGTAGGCAGCTCCTCTTCACCCAGCGTGCCTACCCCAGTCCCCGAGCCTCCACCGACTTCGGCAGCGACACACCCTCGAGCTACGACTTCGGCTTCGACGAGCTCCTCGCCGACACCACCACAGCCGGCGACCCCACGCGCTCCAGCACCAACAGCCACTCCTCCGGGCACGCCTACTCCGACACCAGCTCGTGTTGAGCGCAGCCCGGTGGAGTTCGCTACTCCGCTCTCCCATGACGGGGAGCGCATCGACGCGTACCACGACGGCGAGCAGCTACGGTACCGTACGATGGAGGACCTTCTCGGTGATCAGCCGGTGCTGGGACTGGTGCCTCGCGACCTGGAGGCGCAGTTGCACCTTGCGTGCGACGACGGTGAGCCTCGGTCTTTCGCAGAGGCCGAGAAACACGCGGCATGGCGTGCCGCGATGCAGTCGGAGATGGACGCGGTTCAGGAGAACCACACTTGGGAGCTTGCTGACCTCCCTCGTGATCATCGCGCGATCACCCTTAAGTGGGTGTTCAAGCTGAAGAGGAATGAAGCCGGAGCCATCGTTAAGCACAAGGCTCGCTTGGTGGCACGTGGCTTCGTGCAGCAGGAGGGGATCGACTACGATGATGCCTTCGCTCCCGTGGCACGGATGGAGTCTGTGCGACTCCTTCTTGCGCTGGCTGCTCAGGAAGGTTGGGGCATCCATCACATGGACGTCAAGTCGGCGTTTCTGAACGGCGACTTGAAGAAGGAGGTTTACGTGCACCAGCCACCGGGATTTGTGATCACCGACAAGGAGGACAAGGTGCTCCACTTGCAAAAGGCCCTCTACGGCTTGCGGCAGGCACCGAGGGCGTGGAACACCAAGTTGGACTCCACGCTCGAGGGGATGGGCTTCGAGCAAAGCCCGCACGAGGCGGCCATCTACCGGCGGGGCAATGGAGGAAATGCCCTGCTGGTGGGTGTCTACGTCAACGACTTGGTGATCACCGGCACCAAGGATGCGGAGGTGGCGGCGTTCAAGGAAGAGATGAAGGCCACCTTCCAGATGAGTGACCTGGGGCCTCTCTCCTTCTACCTGGGGATCGAGGTGCACCAGGACGACTCCGGGATCACGCTTCGACAGACCGCCTACGCCAAGCGCGTTGTTGAGCTGGCTGGGCTCACCGATTGCAACCCAGCCCTCACTCCGATGGAGGAGAGACTGAAGCTGAGCCGCGACAGCACGACGGAGGTGGTGGATGCTACACAGTACCGGCGTCTTGTGGGGAGACTTCGCTATCTCACCCACACACGGCCGGACTTGGCCTTCTCCGTCGGCTACGTCAGTCGGTTCATGCAGCGACCAACGACAAAGCACCAGCAGGCTGTGAAGAGGATCATCCGCTACGTTGCGGGGACTCTCGACCACGGTCTCTACTACCCGAGGTATCCTGGCAAGGCACACTTCGTCGGGTACAGTGACAGCGACCACGCCGGCGACATCGACACCAGCAAGAGCACGAGCGGGATTCTCTTCTTTCTCGGCGAGTGCCTCGTTAGCTGGCAGTCGGTCAAGCAGCAGGTGGTGGCCCTGTCCAGCTGCGAGGCCGAGTACATGGCGGCCTCTGCCGCTTCGACCCAGGTGCTCTGGCTTGCTCGACTGCTTAGTGATCTCCTCGGCAGAGACACTGGAGCGGTAGAGCTCAGGGTGGATAGCAAGTCCGCCCTGGCCCTGGCAAAGAACCCCATTTTCCACAAACGGAGCAAGCGCATCCGGGTGAGGTACCACTTCATCCGAAGCTACTTGGAAGAAGGGAGCATCAAGGCGAGCTACATCAACACCAAGGACCAGCTTGCGGACTTGCTCACCAAGCCTCTTGGGAGAATCAAGTTCCTCGAGCTCTGCTCCAGGATCGGGATGGCCCAACTTCCCCACAAGACGACGTACAAGACTTAGGGGGAGAATTGTTGGATAAGTCTCTGTACTAGTCCATGTGCTGCTGGTTGTAGCATGTGTGCTGCTGGCTGCAGTAGCATCTTTTCTTTGGTTTGTTGGCTGCAGTAATAGTCAAAGATGCTGCAGCCCTTTAGGTAGTTAGTCTTTTTGTTCCCTTGGTATCTTGGACTAGCTAGGACAGTCAATAATTCAATAATTCAGCTGACTGGCCACCCCTATATATGTAACCCCAACCTGCCTTAGAAGGTATGGCTTTGAATTTGTGAATGGAAGAAAACCAGAAAATTACCCCATCTTGAGTGCCATCCTCTTCTAAATGAGAGTAACCATTGATATACTAACATGATCTCCTTGGGAAAAAGATTATAAAAAACGACCCTTTACAGTCGAAGATCAATATTTGTGTTTCCTCTTTTTCCCATGTTAATTAATCTTTGACCCCTGTCTCTTTGAAAATAGAATCGGACACAAGGGTCAAGGGGTCGGAATATTAATCATAGGCGGACACAGTCAAAAGAAGAAATCATGGAGAAATATCACTATATCAGTATCACATAATCACAATGACAACGTACGCTGGATGGTCATCGCCGGATCATTTACACTTCTTTTACAAAGGAACTTGTGTAACCTAACTGTTCGTCTTCAACGTAAGCCACCACTTTGTTTGCTTGACAGCAGCTTACATATGGTGTGATGCTTCGTTTGGATCTGTACAGCTACTGACTGAGCTAAAAACTGTTTTTTTTTCAGGGACATCATACTGCTAGAAGTCAGTGGCAAAATTCTGCAGCATGAACGACCTAGTCTTGCCATCTGGTTTCAGCCCAATGCTCCGCATCTTCGTGTATGCCTTCCTGGCTAATCTGATCTTGCCTCGCAGACAAAGCCCGTGAATTACCGTGTTGTAGACCGAGGAGTCTGGAGCGACCTCCTGCAAGGTTCAAAGTTCATATAATGTGAAATGGATGAACAATGTGATTCGGTCCATTTGAAAGTATCGCAATTGTACAGGTTGTACAGAATCATTCCGTAATACGAGTCACAGTAATATGTCATGAAAGTTGAACATCATGTATTTAAATGCTATTGTGGGCTAACTAGCTACGATTTTACAAACACCAAAAAAGAGGAACTGCAGAAATTTAGGCATGCTTTATCCTTAATGTTAGCATGATGAATGGGTGAGGAAACAAGAAGCTATATGCATATGTTTTAGCATACGCGTTATTCTGAATCATGGTAACAGAAACATTGGGAACCAGAAAATGTCAAACAGACGTAGAAAACATTAGTTATGGTTCGCTGGGCTTTCAGGAGAAAGGCAGAAGCATAGGAATCACTTGCACTAATCAATCAAAATATTTTCATATTGGCAGCAAAATTAGAATGGTACTGCAATCTACAACATGCTTAGGAACAGGAATTTTTTACCTAACCCTGGTAGAAAAATCAGGGGTTAGAGTACCACTAATTCTGTTAATCATGCTTTAGGTACCAGAACGGTAGACTAAGCCATGGTAAGCAATGAGAAATCCTTTTTTTTTGGCCATCTGAACAGAAGAATAAAGCAAAGAAAGGAAGTAGTACCTCCAATATATCCTCAACTTCATTCCAAAGAGATCCCCATATGCAAGCTCTTATAACAGATAAATGTGTGAACGTGTCTGGTGAACACCCTCGATGAGTCATATGTCGGTACACTTTCAGAGCAACTTTTGGCATCCTAGCAACTTCACAAGCACCTATCACATGATTGTAAGAAACTGCCGATATTTGAAGTCCACCTCTTTCCATCATCCATAACAATTGCGAGCCATGTTCCCATTGACCAAGTCTTTCACAAGACATCAAAGCTATGTTGTACAGATGGTTATTTAAGATTGCTGAATGCTTGGTCTTAATTCCTTGAAAAAGATCTAGGACATCCCAACACCGACCAGACCTATATAACGCTGACAGTAAAGCACTCCATGTATATTGATCAGGTTTAAGGCCTGAAGATGTTAGCAGATGATACATCCTAAAGGCAAGTTCATCTTCTCCAGCCTTACCAAGTGAGTTGATTATTGAATTGAACACAATGATACTAGGTTTCATACCAGAACTCAACATTCTCCTAAATGTGGTGAGTGCAAACTCCCATTTCCCTTCTTTGGTACAGGATGCAATGATGGCCTTTAGTATATCTTCAGTTGGATCAAGCCCACTTTTGAGCATTTCCTGATAAGCATCAATTGCTAACTCAGACTGCCCACACTGGACAAATGTGCTAACTAACAAATCATAAGTCATCAAGGTTCCACTCAAAGAATTCTCCCCTAGCCTTCTCCATAGTCTCTCCACTTGCCTCCAGTCTTTTGCTCTTCCGCATACAGATATCACCGTGTTGTAAACGATCACATCAACATTCTTCCTATCACTCTCTCCAATTTCATTGAACATTTTCAGGACTGCAAAGTAGCCCTCAGTAGTAGCAACAGCCTTGAGAATCAATGTATACGTGTGCCCGGTTGCCATTCCTTTCCCCTTCATGAACTCAGATATCTTCACCGCATCGGCAAAAGAACCTCTTCGCACAAAACAAGCCAGAAGGGAGTTACAGGCATGCGCGCTCGGCTGCAAGCCTGATGCACGCATTGAATCGAACAGCTCGGTGGCACTCCTGACCTTGTTGGACTGGCTGAGCTTGATCAACCTTTTGGACAGCATCTCCTCATCCCTCTCCTCCAAGAAGTGCAGCCTCGATGCCCCAACCTCAGATTTGCTCTCCGCGGCCGACGCCGACGCGGCGTTTCTTGCGACGACGGGGCCTTTCTCCACAGCAGCCGGCCTCACCGGGCGCCGCCGCAGCCCGTGCCTTCGGTGACCATCAGAACCATCGGCGACCGGCGGCTCATCGTCCATGCCCCAAACCCCGACGCCGACCTCCTCCTTGCCGGTGACGTCGGGTTCAAGAACGCATGGAGCTGCCGCCCTGCACACGCACACTCTAGAGAAGACAACCACGGTTCTTGCAGCTCCCAGATGGCGGGTGCCATCTCTACTCGTTCCTCCACTCCATGGATGGATTCTCGTCCCATCACCGCCCCTTCTTCCACGCGGGTGGGGGGGCAATTCTTGGCTGAAGCTCGTGCTGCAGCCGCTCCACACTGTAGCCATGCCCGCCGCAAATGCAAACGAACGCTGCAAAATCTCAACAAGACAAAAGGATATCGGACATAACGCTGGAAGAGGGATTCGGCTGGCTCATGAGGGAAAATCGGCAGGAAATCTGATGAAAAAAATTGGCCTTCCGCTAGAACGGATAGGAGAGTGGGGAAGAGGAACAGGGAGAAGAGAGCAGCAATGGTGGGAGCAGAGCGGCGGATGAGGGGATTAGAAGATGTAGTGCGTGTTAAATGGGCCGAAATTTCCTTTCATTTAAGATGGACCTAATTCTTCGTCCTGACGGCCCATGAGATGAAGCCCTTGGTAATATTGTCTCTTGGCCCACTAGTGCTTTCATTTCTTTCTCCAGTCCGTTTCAAATTACTTGTCATTATAACTTTGTCATAAGTCAATCATGTCTATCTTTTGATCATTGATTTATAAATAATATGTAATTTAACACTACGTGAATTATACTATATATTATGAAAATATTTCTTGTAGTGAATTTTAAAAACATAAATCTTACTATACTAAACTATATATAAGTTTAAAAATTAAAATGTTTGACTTAGGATAAATCTAAAACGACAAGTAATTTGAAATGGAGGGAGTACTCCATATCTTATGATTCTTAGTTTTTTAGCAAAATAAATATTTTTTTATGATTCTTTGTCATGTGCAGTGTTACTCAATAGATAGGTGGAAAAAGATGAACAAAGGCTCACACAAGAACTGATGCTTAGTGGACTGGCTTGGTAGCTTAGGTCTCATCTGTCAACCTGATAGCTCCTTTGCAAGGATAAAATCTTGGAAATCAGTATCACTTCTTTGGACAGGATGCAGATTAACCTTTTTTCCTTTCTAGCAACCTAGGCACCCGGAATAAAGTGAAAAATCTAGCATCCAACTAGAATCACAGAACAGATTCTGCACTTGAGAGAAAAGCACATTCTGTTTACTTTGCTCCTCCAAGAGGGCACTGAAAACTGAATTTTGCAAGAAACAGGTTTGAACACTGAATTGACATCTGTGATCTGTAACTGATTAGTAGGCTGACAGTTAAATTACTAGCTACGTGCAGAGAACAAGAACCTTGCATATTTAAGAGAATGCAAGACAAAAAGTGATTCTGAATTGCACTGAGGAAAAAATATTCCCTTGATTTTATATAAAAAATAATTATTATGCAATTAGCTAGCTATCTTCAGACTTCAGGCAAAGGCAAGAAGAGCAAGAGAAAAGCACAGGGAGAAAGAATGGCACATGCTAAGCCCAAAGGACAGAACAACCAAAAAGGAGGCTTGGATTCTTGAAGACTTCCATGGGCTAAAGCAATCCCATATCCATTCCTCTTGCCTGTCTACAAGACAAAAATGGCTTCCTTGCTCTCTGCCTCTCTTCACCACCTCTGAATACAAGCAAAGCAATATTTAAACGCAGGGCTTCGCTTAGTTCTGAAGATTGTTCTTCCTTGGAACTATTCGTTCTCTACAAATACGTTGGGCGCCATGGACGGCGACTTGAAGAAGCTAAGGTATGCAACTGCATGAAACATCTTGAGGTGAATTTGGTGAAAACTTTGGATTTTACTTTGTTTCGCTGACAAAAGGGTAAACTTTTCAATGGCTTAATTAGTTTCGTGTCATCTCATGACTGTAGCTCATACGAGCTACTAGCTCATAACTATAGTCTTGTGTCTTATTGAGTTGTGTTTTGTCGAGAACTTCAAATTTCTGCAAGAAAATGTGTTGTCATCTTTCCACCCTTATTTACTTGTTCAGTTGTTCTCAAGAGCACTCATGTTTTATTTAAGTTGTTCAATATAGAGCTGGATTTCACATCGGCATTTTTTCCGCTCGAAACTCTTCCCTGTATCCGGCAAAGACCAGTCTGGTTGGTTGCGTCGTGTAACAAAAACTCTATTTGTTCTAATATATTAACGTGCAAACCTTTTGCACGTTCACGAAAAAAAGATTTCACATCGGCGCCAGTGATTAGTGCAGGGTAGCATCAGCATCAAATTAAGATTTCAGAACATCGCTCTTGCGCAGGGTTCGGTTTCCTAGCTTAGGGAAGGGAAACAAAGGTGGCAGACAGGCTCCAACAATACCGCCAGAAGACACGTCTCTTCAAAGAGGTAGGTGATCAAGATTTGATCTTTCAGTTTTACATGTATCGAATGATGACATCATCGTTTATTTACTGTTGATCGCTACCAGCAATTTGCCATTAAACTTCTGTCCTATAGCACTATGAACAAATCGGTTAATCAGCATTCTTCATTGTAAAAAGTAATTTCTGCTATCAGATGTTCAGATGTTTGAATTAAAAAGCAGATGTTGAAAATAGATGTTTGTCAAAGATCCGGTCTAGTTTGGTATGATGTACTTTTTTAGTTGAGACATATATTCTGTTGAAAAAATAAATAAATCAAGATAGAACACACAAAGCAAAATATAGAAAGAAGGAAACGGAAAACTTAATAACTGGCAGTGAAACTTGGCAGCACCAATGAATAGCAGCGAGGGATATGATGCTGCATTTGCAGCCACAATTGCTGCAGCAGCATATGCAATTGCTGCGCAAGAAGAGAGGCTAGAAGCTCAGAAGAAGCCTGTCCCCATTCAAGGGCAATCTACTGCTCCTCCTGTCCAGTCTCCAGTAAAGAGAGGTGAAAGCATGAAAAAACCTACAGGAGGCAGCAAGATCTCAAGATGGTTTAGTGGCAAAGAGCCTGATGAAGAGGATGACGATGGACCAGGTATTCTGTAAATATGTCATCCCATCTTTATTCAATTTTACTGTAGCAAAACCTGCAAACTTCTTATAATGGTGTTGAAATGCATCACCATTTCAGCCAATGTATCTGTAAGGAGGCCACTAAAACCAGCACAAAGAAAGCAAGAGGATATATCTTCAGATCAGAAGGTGCCATCCAAGATGATTGATTCTTCTCTCAGTGCGAAGAAAGGTTCGGGTTCCTCTAGCAAATTGCAAGACAAGAAAGGGAGCAAGAAGTTTGAGCAAGAGCAGGCGATTCAGAAGGACCCATCCACCGTAAGGCCAGGAACATCGTATCATTCTAGACGGAATGGGGATGGCACTGTTGGATTAACTGCTGTTGGCACAGTAAACACCAAAACTAATGAATGGGAGAAGGCGAAGCTCGCTAGCATTACGGAAGAGTAAGTACAATTGTTTTGAACTATATGCATGATCATTTGAAGCGAGTAGAATTAAGGTGGCTGTAAAAAATTTTAGGTATAAGAAGATGATGGATACCATAACTGAATGGGAGAATGAGAAGAAGGTGAAGGCCAAGCGCCAAAAAGAGCAAAAAGAGGTTTTTTTGTTTATTATTTGTAATCTAATAGAACATTACATTGCTTATTCAATATACCCTCTTTTTTCCTGGATATAAACTCTTTATGTTTTGCAATGCCATGATTTATGTACCATGTCAATAAAATGTTTAGGTTGATGACACTGAAAACTGAACTTGCTAATTTGCAGAAGGAGCTGGACCGAAAGAGAACAAAGGCACTAGAAGAATACAACCAGGAAATAACAAGGATCAACAAAATTGCTGGAGGAGCAAGGTCAATGGCACAGGAAAGGAAACAAAATGATGAGAAAAAGATCAAAGAAAAGGCAAATAAAAGACGGTCACCAGAAAATGCTACCCGTGCATGCGCTTGCTTTTAAGAATATTTCCATATGATGTAATATTTGAGATGGAATGATAGGCGATTTCAAGATTGTACCCTCCAAACAACGATGTATTGTGCTTAATAATGTGTATTGGTTTGATGAGTGTATAGAATTTTATCCATCATGCAAAAAGTTGAAACGCTCTACTGAAAAAAGTACAGCGAATGATATGGTCATCAAAATGAAGTAGACACCATAAGAAAAGAGTAGAAGTTCAGTACAATAATACAAACTAGGAACTTCACAGTGATGTGTCTGTTACATACAAATACACATCACGATGACAAAATTTACATGCAAGAGTTCCTAAAAAAACACTTGTTGAACCAGTTGTAATTCTCTTCTAGACATGAGTAAAGGGGTTCCTGCCCTTGGTTAAAAGAGAGAGCAAAAAGAAAAAAAATCAACCAGAAAGTGACTGCAGAAATGCTTGTAAACAATCTCAAAACCACCACCTCTCTTATTAGCACTTACAAATCCAAATACAAGTAAAGCACACTTGGTTTTATAACTTCTCATTTGATTTACAAGGAAATAAACCTGAAATCACTATTTACAAGCACATTGACTATTTATTATTCTAAGCCTGTTGAGAAAATATTACTTCTGAAGAAGATCTAATGTACAAGCTACACAACATCCTCACCATTAATCCAGTTCCGAAATTAAAAAAAAAAGAGCCGAAAACATTGAGTTGGCAATGTTAAAAAGACATACATGACCTATGCAGCTTGCTCGGATGCGTTTCCCTCGTCATCATGAAATGAAAGTGGTGAATTGCCAGCGTGTGGTGTAGATGATGCAGGTTTCCCGTCCTGGAGCAAGATCACTGTTTCAAAAGCACCAACTAAAGCCTGTACCTTGCTTTTCCGTGACTCGACAAGTTTACTTGCAGTTTCTTCTATCACGTTATTAAACAGCCCCTGTGCATCTTTCTTCTCTTGTGTATCTTGGTGTCGCAGTTTCACACCAGGAGATTCCACATCTAGGTTAGAAGGTCCAGCATCTATTGTGCTATTCCTCTTATAAATTCTTCTAGCTGACAGGCCTTCACTGCTTGAAACTTCACTCGCACTTCTTCTTCTAAATTTGAGTTTTCTTGGGCCATTACCGTCTGGTTGGAGTTCAACAATTTTACCTCTCTTAAATTTCAATTTGTAAGGTGTGGCACTATCATCATCCTGTTCAAATGCTGAGATTCTTTTTGGTCGTTGTCCATCAGCCTTTAAATGATCATCACTGTTTTTATTGATCATTGCTCCTTCATCTTCTGTACCAGATTCATCTGATTCACTTAACTCAAAATCATATTCTTCGTAAAATTCATCCTCTGATAGTTCTTCAGGTGACTGTTGAAGGAAAAACCCTGGTCTCAGTTCATCCTGTTCAAAGGTGTTGCCAGTACTGGACACTAGTCCATCTGTTTGTAGAGTAGAATCACTTGGTTCAATTTGCACAGACTTTGGCTCCTCCAGAAGTTCACCATCGGATGAAGTTTCCGAAATTGGTTGGCAGTTCGAAGGACTGTTATTAGTCCAACCCTCAAATATTTCATCAGCTTTGACATCTTCCACTGTATTTCCTGAGGTGGAACCAAGAAAAGATCCAGGCTCCTCAGCATGTTTTTCACCAAGTGCCAAATGTTCTATATATTCTTGAAGGCCTTCATGGGCTTCCTCTTCTTCGTTACCTTCAGTGAATTGAGACTCCATGCTACTGTTGACTTTCACTCCATCAGCTTCAATTTCTGAACTATTTTCAGTTGATAGAGAGTCGCCCAGAACTGCATTTTCCACAGCTATCGATTTTTTAGATAATTGGCAAGGAGACGCATCGTCTGTTTCGTTATCTTCTGCCTCTAAATATTTGCTCAGTGCATTCTTGAGTTGCTGATCATCCGATGATTGCAGCAAGCTAACAACAATGGAGCTTTGCAGGGGGTCTTCACTCCCTCCTGATGCTTCATTCTTCCGATTGCCTTTCATTCCATCATCCCCTGAAACAGGCCTAATTTTTTCTTCTGGTGCTATTCTAGATTCATCAACACATTCTGTGGCATCTGAAGACACTCCTGCCAGTTTTGACTCCACGTGATGGCCTCTCATGGATGAATCTTGCACATCATCTTCTTGTATTACGACAGAAACATCCATCTTGGATTCTAAAGAGAATGATGATCTAGCCATATGCAAGCCTTCCTTCCCATTGATACTTGGTTTGCTTGAATTCATTGGACTTCTTCCAGTTTTACCAATGTTACTTCGACGTACACCAGTAACAGTTGCTGCTGGAGATGTAAGCTCTCCCTTTACAGTACGTTTAGCTTTTGAAGAGACTAGATGGCTAGAAGCCTGAGATGGCACAGGAACTTGCTTAATCAAGTTGAGCTTAGTAGGTAATGAAGTCGGCCTCTTAACTGATGATCGCTTGACCGTTATGACCTTTTCCATAGTTATAGATTTCTCCAATTGTGGCATCTCTGCCAGCTTCAACTTGGCGGGCACGATGGTTCCCTTGACTGGCCTTGCTGATTTTTTGTCAGATTTAGGAACTCCATTTGAAGATCCTGAATCAGCTGAAGTCTTCTGTGCAACTGTTGGATGCTTCTTTCTTCCATCAAGGTTCACGTTTTTATGATCGGCTGATGAAGAAGTGCGTGTAACCAAATGATCAGAGGATCCTTTCAAATTTGCTAGTGTTCTCTTGGGAGCAATGTGGTCAGATTCACCCAGAGATATACTTGACTTGGCTAGAGAAAGATTTCTATGCCTGACATCCTTTGATGTATCCAAGATAGCTGATCTGTGCAACATCAAATTATTTAAATGACTAGGAAGTTTCTTCCTTCTGCCTCCTGAAGTTGAAAGCTTCTTCTCTTCCTCAAAAGGATTTACGTGTCCATGTTTGCATAAATCATGGCAAGAACCTGTAGAAGCTCTTAGGTAATGGGGTGTCGTTTTCTCATCCTTTCTTGAATATGAAGCTGAACTTGTAGGAGTGCTACCACCAAATGAATTTCTTCTTTCCAATACTTTGGACATTGAGGACTTTGAGAAACCGAGATAGTGCTAATTTGATATCTTGATTGCTGCAAGAAAGATTATATGTTAATATGATAACTTGTACAGTCTCTCATGATTCAACATAAATCAAAGAGAACCTGAAATTCTAAGAAAATAATTGGCAACAAAAATGGTACTAGTTCCAAGTTCATCTGAGCAGCATGCATGCAGGTTGATTAATAGCTTATAGTCAACCAAAAAATTGGCATGCGAAAACACGTTCTTATCATCACAGTAACACATCTCAAGACAGATTTGTATCAAAAACCACAGGTAAACTGATATGGTGGTGCTGATTTAGGGGGCAAAACAATTTATCTGTAGCAGGATCCAGTACATTTACTGACATAACTAAGTGTCAGATGGTTTCCATGGCTTCCTACGCTGGCTAGTATGCCACTCTAGTATCCCAGTTTCTTGCAAGTTCCTATCACCTCACTTTATTGATGTGGCTCAGTGGCTGACTAGTACACAAAAGTATGAACTAATGGAAAACTTTTCAGTGGGCACAATTTTTTTAGAAGTGCCGGTGTATTTTTGTAGTGTCAATCCATGTTCCCGTCATCATAAGCAATGAACTAATTGTGAAAAGAAGTATTTCAAAAAAGGCTAACTGTCGAAACTATCTGTTGAGTAACTTCACAATTTTACGAACAATAAATTTTTCATTAGTATGTGATTGAATCATGTTTAGGGAGTTTCATCGTGCATTCTACAAAAAATAAAAGGCTACAGGGGATGTAGAACATTTCATTAGCAAGTTAAATGTGTACAGGTATCATGCCTCCACTATATCTTGGTGAGGAAAAAATTGGACGTGGCCACGCAGATTCCATTTCTAATATAATTTCTCCCCATGGCAACAGTTGTGATCTTGGTGTGGAGAATATGGGTACCGGATACCCACACGGCTTGAATATCCGACTAGAGATAGGAGGTGGGTTGGATCCATGTATTATGTAATAGAGTAGAACTTGGTCACAATATTGCCTTGTGTTCTATAGCAGGGCCTAGAGTCCCGATTGAGTACTACCATATAATAGATTAGGAAACTGATACCATGTCCGGCTAGGTTTTTCTCTTTGTAACAAGGTGGGCAAGGAGCCCTCCAAGAGCATAGCGAGATAACCACAATCAGATTGTCAGATCAATATACACCCGACGGATACAATCCCCAAACAGGAGTAGGTTATTACCTCTCATCGAGAGGGTCTGAACCTGTCTAAACCCTTGTCTTTCGCATCCATCTACTTTTAGGTTTAGTGCGCTACCCCCTTTTATTATTGCCGATTTCCAGAATCGACACTTGGAATCAATATTTAAGTTTCTTTACTTTTTTCCGCTGGAATAACAGTACAATATAATATAATTGCCACAAAAAACTATAGGACAACTGCACCTAAATCAATAGGTTGGTATTGGTTCATTACGTAATTGAATAGTAAATACAGAAAAAAAATCATATCACAACATCTCAGCAGTTCAAATTTTTAACTCTCTGTTAGTTGCGCAAATGCTACTGTCCACAAAGTTGAAGTGCTTGAAAGCAAGCTGCAAAGATAGAATCAGAAAACACAAACAGGGAAAAAAACACACAAATACATCTGCATCATACCTCCTGAAAGCAGATATCCTCCAACTTTTGCTTCTCAGGCAGCACTTATCGGAGAGGGTATCCAATTTTCAATAGAAAGAAATCGCCTAAAATTTGACAGAAAACAGGTCAAGGAGACATGAACAATTTCTGGATGAATCATGAACAACTCGTAAGTTTGACCAATTGACCATTCATGATTCAACTGGAGTATTTGTCAAACAGAAAAGTTAAAAAAGAGATTAATTGGGCAGAGACACCTTTTGAGATCCCATTCCTCTGGAAAAAATTTACCAAATTAGCTGGTCATTAACACAAGCAACCTTTTACTAGCCAAGCTGTTCTAGATCACACCATACACCATTATTCGTTCCAGCTAGAAAGACCAAGGATTGGATGAGTAAAAGCACAATATGCCAATNCCCCCCCCCCCCCCCCCAGGGAAACAAAAGAACACCTAGTGATTAAGGCATTAAGCTAAAAGGTGGCATCTTTTCATCGGCATCTGTTTACTCTTGATACTCAACACACTACTAATCTGAGCAAAGGTGTACTCACTGGTGACGAAGTTTAGAATGCCATATAAGCAATTGATTTACGCATATAAAAGCATGCAGTTCAATGTTCTGAAGATTGCCCGGTGCAATCGAGGGATGGTAAGATAAAATGAGAACCAGGTCAATAAACCGCACAAGTCAACAAATTCGCATAAAAAAAACACCTTTTGACATCAAAATTTTACCCTCAGGTTAAGAAAACGCATCTTTCCCGCGGCCAAATTGATCCCCAGGTCGACACAACACATCTGCCTCGACCTAACCAATCCCCAACAGCCAAAACCACATCTCAGGATCCAAGCCAAAAACCTCCAGGATCAAAACGAAATGAATCGAAACCTACCATCGAAAACAACGAAATTGCACCAAATCCTCCCGCCAAGATCGTACCTTCCGGAGAAACGGATGCCCCTCGATGGGCGCCTGCCGCCCGCCCACCCTCCCCACCCACCCACCCACCAACGGCGGCGGCGGCGGCGGCGGCGGCGGCAGCCAGGGACGGACGACGAGCCGGAGGAGGAGGAGATGGTGACGACGCAGCTGGCTACGCGGGCTCTCTTGCCACCCTTTTCTCCTCTCGAGGAGGAGGAGGGAAGGGAAATCGTGCGCGGCGCAACTAGAGAAAGAAATCAAGGAGAAAATACGCAAACAAAACCGACGGGAGCGGCACGGCCGTTTGCGTTCGCTGCACTGTTTGCCGTCATATATTGCGCGTCATCCCGTAACGCCGCTTGCGCTTCTCTTCTCTGCCGCTTTCTCGGAGACCCAGGTAGTGGTTTTGCCCTACTTTTTTTTTCTTTCTTTTCCTTTTTTTTCTTTTGCACGGCTCAAAAAGACTTTGTGCAAATGTAAAAAGATGCCAGGGAATGCCAGTTCAACGGCGCGTTCGTCGTTGTGTTCCGACCAGTGCGAGCAAGTGAGCTAGATTCTGTTGGGAGAGTTTGAGATTTTAAGCAGCTGATTAGTAGTCAGTTTTTAAAATTTTAGAAAAAGTGGATTTCACAGTTTCTACCTTCTAGTTTATTTTTTAATTCTACAACTACAGTTTCTTATAATTTGAAAAAAAACTGAACTGTTCGAGAGAGTTTCTGATTTTTGACAGAAACTATAGATGTCATAAGCTTTTTCAAACATGCCGCGTAATCCTTTAAAACAACGTAGCGATGGTGACGGTAAATCTGTTACCTCATCTATTCTCATTATAAGTTTTACAAATAGCCCCCATAAACTTTTTAATATTAAAAGCAATCAAATATAAATGGACAACCATATACAAAATTAAATTAAGATTAATATTTTCTATGATAGAAAGACAGGTAACACATTGTATGAAAAATATTTTTTTATTTATATTATAATATTATTTATCCATATTGAAGCATGGGTATTCAGCTAGTCGCAACAAACGAAACAAGCAGCTCCAAGGAGAATGGAGTGCTGGAGAAATCCTGTAAAAATTACAGTATTGAGCGTTTCTCAATTTTTTTTCGGATACATTGCAAAATACGAGCCAGTAGAGATTCGTACATTGGATTAAACATATCTGAGACCAAATAAGGAGAAAATACTGAGAAAGATAACGGGACGACGAAAAAAAACAGAGGAGGAAAAGTTGATGTGCCGAAAGCAACAGCCAGTGAATTAATCACAACAAAATTGTGCGCCCATGGTTAGTTGGCTTGGATTAATTAGCAGTTTGATACTAGTTTGATCACGATTACTCAATCACCAGGACGCGAAATGATTAGTCCGGCAAAAGTACCACGTCAAAGAATCAAAGAAAGAATGCATAAACTTACTTAAAGAGAAAGCAAGAAAGGGAAAAAGAAAAGGAAGAACGGGTCTCGAGAATTAGTTCGGTTGATCAACCATTCGATCGTGGGGTCCTGGAGACCGATGCAATTCCTCCCCTTTTGTTCCTCTGCTTCATTCATTTTTTCTTTAATTAGTTGGTGATGAATCATTGCTCTTCAGTAATACTATACGTGACATACGTCTGAATGTCTGACAGCACAAAAGAAGCCCGGAAAAAAGCCTTAATCCAGAAACAAATTGCTCGATCTGGGCCCCTGAGTCGCTTTGCGTTGGCATGGAAATTCTGTTGCTGTGCAGAGAAAGATCTACTGGTAGGTTATACTATCACCATCAGTCTACTCATTTGCACTCTGGCACAAATCCAAGTAGCAGAAAGTTCAGTTCAGTAACTTGCTGACGGCTGAGTACTGAACACTGGTTAGCTAGAACATTGAATATGTGGAGTGTAACAATGTAAAATAAATCTGTAATTTGTTTCATCGATCAGTAATTTCAGTACTGATCGGCGAAAAGAAAAGATAGTCAGACAGATGGTGCACACATCAATAGGAGGACTGGACGGTTGGTTGGACCATGCCGGTTCAGGTTCTGGATGGAAGTATGAACAGCTAGGCGATTCAATGATCAGCCATGGCAGCAAGCTGCAAGCAGCAGCCCTTCTGATGGGTCTCTCTGACAACGAGCAGGCCGGATCGATCCGATCAAAGTCTCGCTTTTCTGGGACAATGCAGGCCACGATGATTGAAAGCGAGTAGCTGACTAGCTGTGACGCTGCGCCAGTGTGGTTGTTGGATGATGGCCTATTGATGCTTGTGATTCATGGCAATCATCGGTGCAAACAATATGCAACCAACTCCGTAGATGGACACCGGAAAAGGCCGTGATAAGCTACATGGGTACGGTGATTTGGCATGGGGATTTGATATAAGATCGTTGGATTTTGTAGAGATCGGGATCGAAGTTTTAGTGCTTTTCTTTCCTCCATGAGACGCTGACGCCGGCGAGATATGCATAGTATTCTTCTGCAGCGGCCGACGGCGAGGGGCGGCCCAACTTATACGGACCGCAAGGAGGCCGCTTCCAGTTTCGGTCCAATTATGATGGCTGCACGTCCCTAATCTCACTATTTTTTTTTTGAAAGCTCACCTACGTGTAAATATTTATGGTCACCAGTATTTTAATCCTAGTATATGGCATCCACGACTTCACAATACATCGCAGGTGCTTTGCTATTGTAGATCGGTTATCAATCTAGATTTTTTAAAGTAAATTTCACAGGTATTTTGATCAAATATCACAAAACACAAACTATAAATTTAAGGTCCAGTATCATAAAATTACATATTTAATATTAAAGTTATCACAAAACTATATATTTTAGAGTTTAAATTTCTAGCACCATTGTTACGTTGAAGCTATAAACATTGTAGTTTTATGATTAAATTGGTTCTAAAACTATAGTTTTATGATAATTTTGTTACTAAATATATAGTTTTCTAACACCTCATCTTAAAATGTGTATTTTTATGATAAATTTAATGTTAAACCTATAATTTTATGATACGACGAGTTAAATATGTAGTTTTGCGATAGTTTGGTCATAGTATTTATAGTTTTGTGAAATTTATTTTTTTTTTCATGAATCTAGATTCTTTTAAGCGTATGTATTATATATTTTAATAACTCAAGTTATTCGAAATGACAACGATATCACTGGGTGGAGTCGCGAAATTGAGACGTTATCGTCAGACCAATGCGCGAAAGCGACATAGGCGTGACGCTCTCGCGCGCTAGTCACGCGAAGTGGCAAACATGGCCTGCGCTCCCGCGTGATGGCAACACAACGCGGTCTTGCTCCATAGTAGTGTGATAGGGCAGCGGTGTCGCGCGGATGACGCACGACGTGGGACAACAATTTTGTTGCACAAACGCGCGAGATGAGTGCTGATGTCGTGCTCCCCCACTGCGAGACCGCGAGATTGTCCGGGAGTAGCCGCGCTCCGCCTAGCTCTAGACGAACACGGTTGGGGGTTGAGGACGTGTTAACGCCAAAATTTGGTAAGATTCTTTAGTGAATTCGGTTAAGGAAAGAGGTCAAATAGCCGATGAAAATTTATCTAGGAGAGATCGAGTTCAAGAAGAAATCGTGAAGACTATGACATGACAGTTTAATTCTATCTATTAAGTAGGCAATAATTAGTAGTTGTCCTTTTATCTTTAGAAAGTTTTGTTTAGAGTCCGATTAGAACTTGTATCTTTCTTGTTATCTTTAGGAAACTTGTAACGTGTCTGATCAGGACTAGTATCTACCCATGGATATAATATGTATACTCGAGGTCCTTGTAATATATCTTCACAGATCAATATACATCTACTTTCGGCGCATCGCCACCTTCTTATTATGAGGATTTATTTTGACAAGTTTTTGTTTTCACACATGGGTTGCATCGATTGAGTTCGACCTCCAGTAAAAAGTGAGTTCCGTCATCTTCGCTTGCGCTGGCGTGGATATGACTTTCTCGGTTGAGTCCAATATTCTAATCGGGCTGAAGCAAGTATTGTCTATCTGGTATATCATCTCTATTTTTAGTTTCATTATTGTTTATAATCACATCGACTTAGTTAGAACTTTCTCGGTTAGGTCTGATATTCTAATTAAGTTGATGTTTCTTTAAACATAATGTCCTTTTAGATAGATTTGTTATACCCATCACATTAGACAGATTTATCGACTCATTGTGTATTAGATTATCATATACAATCTCGTGCTGCATCGATTAGATCTGACCTACTAGATTGTTATTGATAATCTAAGTCTTGTTTCGCCGATAGATTTATGCTAAGGTTTCATTGGAGGATTAGCTGATCTTATCTAATGTGCTAGATTTCTCTTTGATGGTTTTACTGTCTTGATTAAATTTAATACATGACCACTTTGATCGGTGTTATATCGGCTTACTTAAATCTATTAGACAATTATCAACCTTATGTTGTATCAGTTAGGTTTGACCTATAGGGTTGTGGCTGTAAATTATATTTATTTAAGTCATTAGACATCAATCATTGTTTCAGCAGGATTTCAGCCGATGAGTTACCTAAATGTTGCATTGGCTTATAAGGATAATATACAAGTTGGTTTTAGTCGATTATAGCAAGGTTTCATTGATTACTTAATCATTTGAATTTAATAACATCAGACTTCCAACCGATGTATGTTTTAACTATCGAGTCTACATCTAATATTCTATCGGCTGATTGGTTTATTGGATATTTGCTTCATTATGTCTATATCAGCTGAATGGTTCATCGGATATCTATTTTGTCACATTTATATCAGTCGATTGTTTCATTATCTTATTACATTATCATCATCTGCTTACATTTATGTCATTATTTATCCAAGTGTCAGAATCTACATCGGACATATAGCCGATTATTCAAAACCCTATCGATATCGGCTATTATCTTTACAACAGCTTATTGGTCGATCGGCTTTTTGGTCATCAACATATTTATCCATCTTGTCAGTTGCAGGATCAAACTGACTAACACACCTGAATTCGATATTTTAGGGTCTGCACTGGAGCTATGCAGATCTCCTAGGCCTTCGTGTGTTTATCGACATAGTTCGCGTCAACACAGGCTTGAGACCATCAGCCGAGCGTGGATTTTTCGTCAACAGGACGCCGCCGCGCGCTCTTCTTGGTCGCGGTCGGCCGACATGGGCTGGTGGAGGTGGCACTTGGCAGCGGGGACGGCGGCCACGGCGCCGCTGGAGTCACCACGGAGGTGGCCGAGGCGACCTCGATGTGCGTGCCACGGCCTCCTGAGGTAGACGAGGCACCCGAGGCGGTTGCGGTGCGTCCACCTGCAGGTCTCCACGACGCTGCAGACCTGCAGTTCATGTCGGCGAGCACGGCGAACACCTCTGAGATGAGCCCCGTCCGGTCGGCGCCCGTCAGCCCCTCGAGCGCCCGTTCCATGTCCCCAGAGATCAGAGACTGTCGTGGGCATGCAGTCACGTTACATGGGGACAACCCGCGTTACATGCACTGTCGCAGTGAGTCGTCTACTCCCGTATTAGGAAGCTCGCGGCATTGTTCATCCGATTTTTGACCCTGGCTTTGTGCATTTCTGGTAAGAGTTCTCCAGTTGCTCCATGTTTACTTTGTTTAGCAGCTCGGGTCAGCTGAGCTGTGCAAAAGATTAGCCGCCATTGGTGTTCTTGGCAATGTGCTACGCATAGCTGCAACGGGTCCACGAGAAATAACCGGAGTTGTTGGGTGCAAGCAACACACAGCATGTACACATTGTAGAGTCGTAGCTGGACTGACTTATCGATCCAACGATATCGATCCATGCATGTGCTGTGCGCGGTCTCGCGGCACCACCGGGCGAGACCGCCGACGCTGTCGCGGCTCCTCCCCGCGAGACCGCCCCGGACCGGCGGGGCTGTGGTCTCGCGGCACCGTCCGACGAGACCGCCTACGCTTTTGCGGCCTCCCCACGAGACCGCCCGGACTTCATCGATTTCGCGTGTTGGCCCTGCGAGACCGCTACGTCGCATTACTGTCTTGCGAGAGCGGGAATGGCTGCGACGCTTTCGCTAATCTGAAACGCGACGACAGTTTATTGCCGTTATTTTGTTCCAAACCAGTATTCACTGCTAAAAAAACGATTTTTCTGGACGAGACCTCCGATAGATTTCAGACGGGTCAAAAATGGCCGCGGCTGGAAAAACCGATGCGGCATTATCCCGTGCGGTCCACCTAAGCGACCGCACGTCCCTTAAGTGGACCGCACGGGATAATACCGCACTATTCCGTGCGGTCCATTTAAGCCGCCCGCACGGAAAGGGCCCGCTTGGCAGTACTGTTGAACACATTGTCTGAACGTTTTCAGGATTTTTCCTACTTATTTTCCTTCTCCTCTTCTTTATAATGCTATAATTTATTCTGTGGGCTGGATAAAATAAAGTGGATTTTTGTGGAGATATATAAAAACACCTAGTTTCCATTTTCCTTGGTTGCACACAAAAATTCCTTATATTTTATTCTCAGCAAAATAAAGAAAATCGGCCTGTCTGAAATTAGATTGAATTTTTAGGGGTCAAAACTAATAAAATAAATTCTGGAAAAATTATATTAATTTATTATAAATAAGATAGTATTTGAATAAATTATGCTCCATATACACTTTCATATAATTTAATGCATTTTTGGATGAGGTACGAGTTTTGCCGACTAGGGTTTAGGATTATATTGGATTTTTACTCCTTTGACCAATTTAATTGGGGATCTAGATGTAAAGATAAAATCATGCCAAAATTCCAGTGAGTCTAACATATTGAGTAGCATCCACATGAATTTTTCCATGATTTTATCTTACACCAATTATTTTTAACAATTCACTAAGCTTATCTTTGAGTCTGCCGTCAAAACAGTCATAACTCGAGTGTCCTTCGATAAAACATCCATATCTTTTTCATATGGATTCGAAATCAGACATATAATATATCGACGGACATCAACAGAAAAAGTTACATCCGTTGCTCCCTGGCTTTGCCAGGTTCAGCGAAATCAAAATTTCGAAATTCCGCTTGCAAGATTGTGTTTTTGAGGTGAGAAGCTTCGGGACCCATTTCGATAGAACTTTAAAAAATTCTATGGACCACATATTTCGTTCGTTTGAGCTTAAATTTTTTGTGGTTTGTTCCTGCATGCTCCTATGTGTGAAAAAAATATTAGAAAAATAAAATAAAAATAAAAAAGTTGCACCTCTCTCCTCTACACTAGAGAGAGAAAAAAAAGAGATTGGAGGGAGGACGACGCCAGCATTTAAAATCCTCTGAATGATGCGGTATATGTATTTAAAATATATTTTTCTAATAGGAATATTTAAAGGAAGGCGAACTCATGGAATATTTAAAAATAAATGGGTCAAAACAATCAAACTGGAGATTATTCCTAAACCCTAATCGGCCAAATCGATACACATCTCATATGTGTATTTTCTCGCATAAAAATGTATAGAGGAAATAATTTATTCAAATACTAATCTATTTATCATGAATTAATATAATTTTTCCAAATTTTATTTTATAGGTTTTGACCTCCTAATAATTCAGATCAATTTTGGCTGAACTGGATTTTCGTGCGGGCCTCTTAAGCCGCCCACATGGAAAGATAATCTTTCTGTGCGGGCCTCTTAAGACGCCCGCACGGAAAGATAATCTTTCCGTGCGGGCAGTTAAGCCGCCCACACGCGATGATCATCACCGCCTATATAGGTGCGCGCGGGCTCCGAAATTTTCTAACACCCGACGAAATCCGAAATCCAGATCCCGCCTCCGCCGTCAAGGGCTCTCCTCCTCCGTCGGCAGCCTACGCCTCCGCCTCCACCTCCCCGCCTCCGGCCTCCACCGCCCCCTCCCCGCCGCCGGTCTCCTCCGCCTCCGGCCTCCACCGTCGCCTCCACCGTCGCCGCCGGTGGAGTCTTCTCAGGTGTGCCGGTGCATCGCAGCCTCCATCGACGGCCGCCTCCACCGACTGCCACCTTCACCATCACCACCACCTCCACCGCCACAGCCACCGCCACCGCCTCCTCCACGGCCGCCGCCGCCTCCACCGCCTCCACCGACCGCCACCGACGACGACGACACCACAATCGCCGCCGGCGCCAGCCGTGAAATTATTTTTTTTTTATAATTTGTGATGTGAATTTATTTGTAAATTTAATTGTACAAAAAAATTAGTTGGGAAGTATATATGTGAAATTGTGATGATGTGAAATTAATTTTGTGTTATTTGGGAAGTATATCCGGATCCGCGCCGCCGCCGCCGGGATAGCTAGGGTTTTTATTTTTTTTTTTGAATTTTTTTTCGTGCGGTCGACTTAACGCGACCGCACAGGAAGATCAATTATCCCGTGCGGTCGGGTTAAGCGGCCCGCACGGGATAATGGATCTTTCCGTGCGGGCTGCTTAAGCCGACCGCACAAGATAATCGATCTTCCCGTGCGGTTGGGCCGCCCGCACGCGAAAATGGTCTTTTTCCAGACCTTCTCGCGCATGCGGGCAGGCCTTCCGCACAGAAAGATGTCTTTCGGCCCACACGAAAAAACTGTTTCTGTAGTAGTGATTTTATTGTAAATTCGATAAAAAAATATATTTTTTCAAAAAAAAAATTCTCAAGGTATTTGCTTTCCCTTTTATAGGGTAATTGCTCTTAAGCCTCAAAGTTGGATGAAAATCCTCCTAAATATCTCAAAGTTTGTTAATTTGCTAAAATACCACAAAGTAGGTGTCAATGTTTAAATGGTAACGCATCAGTGTAAGTAAACCTACGGCAGTTTTCTAGCATTTCGTTTGCTTTTTCTATATATATTTTTTACAATTACGTGGAAGACACACTTGCATTGCATCCACATACGTAGATGGCAACGGGTATATACCTACCAAGTTTTCTTGCCTCATACCGACATCTGTGATGGCTAAATATTCTCGCTTAAATACTCACACCCATCGCGAATACAAAATCGTCCCCATACCCACACCCGTGCGGGTAATGGATACCCATATCCATATAATTGATTTGTAGCACTTATAGTTTTATACTGTAATTAGTCGTATTAGGATTGTAAATCATCGATATTTTCTTCGGCAACAATGCTATTAATGCTATTAACATTAGCGTTCAAAGGCGAGTAAAAAATTCTACAACCACATTACCTAATGAAGAAATCAAATAATAATTTCATATAATTAAACTAGAACAATACTTAAGAGGTGAAAGAGGTTTTATGCTCTGATTTAGTAGTTGTTGGGATTTATATTACTCATAGTTTTAGACTCAATCTACAGGTTTTTTTCACTCATGGGTTGATGGGTATAGCTGGATAAAGAAAAGACCCATACCCACATACCCAACGGGTAAGAGTTTTTGCTCGTCAATAAACTCATGGGTACAAGAGTTAGAACATGATTAGTTTCTAATAGAGTAAAAACCCATCGGATGTCGGGTCACGAATCCCCATTGGCATCTATGCATACATCACTATGCATGATCACCACACTTACTTAAAAAGACATAGACTAGCATATCTCTGGTCTCACTATATTCCTATTACAAGCACACTTTTTAAAAGGGTTGTTTAATGGTTTGGATTAAGTTTAAAAGTGGAATTAAAGGTTTGGATTTTAGTCTTTTGCTTCAAACATGATGATATATCAAAAGTATTTTTTTTCAGTGTTCGACAACTCACAACAGAAAACATATGCATTCGGTAGTCGGCAGCTGGTTGATATGCGAGTCCAATTCGTAAACAAACCTCGATGATCACACCTCTCTACTTCGAATCCGATTCAATTCAGGAGACATTGCCGATCTATCT
The DNA here is from genome assembly GCA_008326285.1 of Oryza officinalis. Lineage (NCBI taxonomy): Eukaryota > Viridiplantae > Streptophyta > Magnoliopsida > Poales > Poaceae > Oryza > Oryza officinalis. The sequence continues at coordinate 11,400,656 of BDMV01000003.1, read as the reverse complement.
ACTCCGGTTATTTCGGAGCGACCCGCCACGATAAATTTGACCGGAATTTATTAGCGTTAGGCACGGACACAGCGTGGAGTGCGAGAACGCCGGCACGCGGAGAGGCCGGATCAATGTCGAAGAGTCACAGATCCGATGACGACGGCGGCGAGCTCGAATCCTGGCGGCCACACTCGCGCCGCATCTCTACATCGTGCTGGACGACTGGTCCAAGGGGTACAGCATCTACAAGGTGGACGTCGACGGCTTCGACAGTGACCCCGCCGCCGACCTGGACGACGAGGCCGTGCGCCTCCCCGAGCCGCCGGTGTTCCGGCTGGAGACCGCCAACTACGGCCGTTTCGGGAGCTTCGCGGCGGTAGGAAGCAGAATCTTTGCCACTCACTACAGTGAGGAGACGAACGCGCGCGCGCCCGTCCTCGTGTTCGACACGGTGACCGGTGGCCTGGCCGTCGGCCCTGGCATCCCGGCCGAGTTGTATAACCTGTCCAAGCTTTTCCCCGCCGGCGACAAGCTATACGCCATGGACAGGAGCAAGATGGACGTTAGGGGAGAGTCGCGAAAGTACTTCGAGGAGCTCGCGGCCGACGGCGAGGGCGGCTGGGCCTGGAGCAGCTTCCGCGCGCCGCCGTCTAGCTGACCCGATGCCACGCGGCGCACCCGGACGGCCGCACCGTCTTCTTCTCCGCCCACGGCAAGGGCACCTACTCGTTCGACGCCGAGACGCGCGAGTGGACACGCCACGGCGAGTGGATGCTGCCCTTCGACGGGCAGGCCTACTACGACGGCGAGCTGGACGCGTGGGTGGGGCTCTGGAGCGGCCACTCGGGCCGCCGCGGGCGCGTCTGCTCCTGCGACGGGGTGGAGCCGGGCGGCGGCGGCGGCGAGCAGCAGCTCCAGCCACCGCCGGCGTGGAAGCTCGCCGTCAGGAATTACTCGGCGTGGCGTGTCAAGTCGTGGTTCTTGACCGTCGCGGTGGCGCAGATGGGCGGCGGCGAGTTCTGCCTAGTGGAGTGGAGGTCGCGGAGGGGCGTGGCCGAGGAGGAGCTCCACGAGCGGTGCCTGCTCTACGCGACCACGTTTCGGCTCAGGTACGACAGGGACGGGTCGCTGGAAGCCACGGATCGCCGCGCACGCTCCTTCACCGCGCGCAAGAAATCGGATGAGTTCGAATGGCGCGCGTTTGGGATCTAATCATCATCTCAACATGGAGCACGTCGTAGGTTTGAATGATTCGCGTTTGGCTTGCTTTGCTAGCTCGATACTAGCTCCCAAAAACTTCAAGGAGCTTCTTTGATAGTAACAAAAACATAGTAGAGTTATTTATTATCCTTTGGGAGACCCAAAGCTAGCTGTATACGTGATCGTGTTGATCGATCCCTCCAGCATGTTGTATATTAGAGGCTGGGGCACGTCAATGATGCATCACCTAGCTTGTCTATTGCAGGTTGTATTATCAACTTTTAATGCAGATTATCAATTATGTTAGCTTGTCCTATAATTAAAGATGTGAAAATGTTATCTTTGTCACAACTAATTAGATGGTCAAATACTTCACAATTATGTGACAAAATGTATGAAGAGATGTACTTATTATAGAAAAAAAGGAAAAACATGATTTTTTTTTTTACCAATTGGATTGTGCCATCAATCATAATTTAGGTGAATAAAACAAAAAGCACATAGTCAATTGCTAAAAATTAAAAATGGCCACAACCACATAGACACGCCACTGTGTGCCTCTCAGACGCGTCGCTGTGACACCCCTCTCTCGACACCTTCGAGCTGGGCCTCACGGATATCACAGCAGCTTCAAGGAGCTCCAACGAATCGATCTTAGATCGGACATGATTGTGGCAGCCGCGACGACGAATTGTTTGGCTGGCTGTGAGTATCTCCTCCCTAGGAAGGATGCGACGAGACCGGCTCGAGCTCAATCTGTTGTCAGTTGCGCCAGAGAAAGAGAAGAGAGGGGTGAAATGCCCGAGGTGTAGTGGTGAAATAGCGAGGAAGAAGATTATTGCTTGCAAGACTCTCTTCCTGTGAATTGGATTACTAGACTTGCAATCCTGTATGACTTGACCTGCATAAAGATGCACACCATCACCACCATCGAGTAGCACGAGCAAAAGTATGAGTACACATAGCACATGCAATCACTCACAATGCTGAGTGGGCCTCCGCCATCGGATCCCACAAGTAAGCCGTAACTGTGGTGCATTGTTCATGTGAGATAGTGCCACGGACGTTGAGCTTATGAGACGAGTAGTACACACATGCTACCTGCCTGAGCAGTACGGGTGGGTAGAATAAGACTGAACAAAAAGAGTGAGACCGAGACCGAGAAATTTGATCAATAGTTTGGTCTCAATCAACGAAAGATCTAAATTTATTCGGTCAATTCGGTCAGTGGCATTGGTTAACTGAATTGACCGATATAACCAAATTGTGATTTGTGATGTACATGTAAAGTTGAGAACTAAGTGCATGATGCTTGTGTTAATTCATGCTACTTGATCCTATCTTGTGATATATTGTTTGGTGTTTAATTTTTTCTATTATCTTGTATTTTTATGATATATAACTGTTAAAAGTTATCTAAAAAGAGGTGAAGTGCTTCCAAAATTTATCATTGCAAATATTGTCTCTTAAAATTACCACAGTTTGATCAGGACCGAGACCAAGACAAAATTTATTGGTCCTAATAATTTTGTGTTTTTTAATGATCGAATTAATCCAAAAACCGAAGACAAAGACCAAAATTTCGGTCAAACTGAATGCTCACTTCGGTCGAACCGAATCCCCACCCCAGTCCCTTGTCGCTCGTCGCTTCGTCCGTCGTCGATGTACGTACCCACGCCACGCGACACGAGAGTCGAAGCCTAGCCCGAGAATCCTAGCTTGGATCTGTTTCCGTACGTTTTAACTCCATGCAAATGGAAGAGAATGAGAGATCGCGTACCGGCGTACGTCGAGACGACAGCTGGCACGCCGATCGACGTGACCCACTCGCCCTCCAGCATCATGCGTGTGGTGCGGCGTCGACGGCTCCGCGCATGGACCTGCAAGCGTGGCTGAGCCTCACGTTCAAGGGCTCCTGTGTCGACGTGTTCCCGCAAGTTACATGTTCCCTCTGACTCCAAGCGTTTCACACCATCATGTTCCCGCCGTGGTCATGTGATGTTACTGTGAATTGAGTAGGCCAGCAAATCCATGGATCGCTGAAATTACTACCTGCCGCTGCTGTGTGATCTGCAAAAGCTAGCATTGCCAAAAGAAGAACCTGCGGCCAAGTTGGGATGCAACGCGTGAATGCTCTCTCACTTCGAGAATCCTATCCAGCGCATACGCGTCACGAGTGTAATTGCGCATGTTTCTCGGCCTAAGGCTGAAGGCTGAGTTCGGTAACGAGTGTTGCCAATTACAAACTACGCACGGAAAATGAAACGTTCATTAACGCGTGATTAATTAAGTATTAGCTATTTTTTAAAAAAAATAGATTAATTTGATTTTTTAAGCAACTTTTGTATATAAATTTTTTGTAAAAAAATACACCGTTTAGTAGTTTGAAAAACGTGTCCGGAAAAAAATAATGTGCAAACTCAGCCTAAGACGCGTTTTTCCTTTCTTTCTTTTTTTACGTGGCTGTCGCCACATTTTTTTTGTCTGTTTGAGGAGTTTCAGTTTTTTTTTAATCTTTAGCTGTCAGAAATTTTTTCAAACAGTCAAAATTTTTAACCAGATTCTGAGAAGTAATAATTGCATAATCCATAAAATGAACTAAAAGTCAGAAATTGGTTTTTTAATTTTTCTAGATTTTCACCAGCTAGCTTCTCACCAACTGCTTCTTTAAATATTAGGTGTCCCAGACATGATTTTATTTTCTTTGAAGTAGAAGAAAAAATAATAATTAGTTTTCTTTTACGTAATTAGTTTCCAATAATCATGACCTATTAAGATAATATTTTCTTTTTTACATAACGTTGTTTTCTGTTTTACTAAAAAATGAAAAGTCATACTCAAAATTTGAAAACTTTCAAATCAATATTTGAAACTTAGAACTCAAGATTTGAAACTTTCAACTCAAGATTTATTCAAATTTTAAATTTTAAGTTCAAAGTATTTTAAATTAATTTTAAATTTGGGTTGAGAGTTTTGAATTTTGATATGAAAGTTGAAAACTTTCATCTCAAAATTCAAAACTTTGAACTCAATTTCAAAAAAATTTTAAATCAAAATTCAAAAACTTTCAAATTGGATTTTGAAAATTTTCAAAGTCAATATTTAAAAACTTTCAACTCAAAATTTCAAAATCAATTGTTTTTTTAGAAATTACTGTAGCATTTAGCGCTAACCGCTGTGATTAGCGACAGAACACGCGCGGGGGTTCGCGTCGGCGCAACTCCCCCCCCCCCTCAATATTTAAAAACTTTTAACTCAAAATTTCAAAAAGAAATTGTTCTCTTAATTTCTACTGTAGCATCTAGCGCTAACCGCTGTAATTAGCGACGGAACACGGAACACGC